>PVKB01004099.1:0-159610 GCA_004027205.1 Ctenodactylus gundi
GGTCGTGTCCCAACAAAGTCAATGACTCCGAATGAGGCAAGGTGCAGAGAAGGCACTTTATTGGGGAAAATGTAGAAGGGGGTGGCAGGGGAATAGGAGCTCCCACTACTCAGAAGGGGACCCAGAAATGTAGGTTGCCACTATGACTCTATCAAGGCCCTTTTATTGAGAAATTGGGTAACGGGCTGCCCCCCACTAAGCAGCTTAGTTATTAAGGCAGATTGCTATATTCTCCAAGGTATTCAGCTGCTGAAGCCCCCCATCCTTAAGCAGACTTTGAGGTCCTCCCCCTTTAAAATCTTTCACCCTATTGTCTTTGATTACCTAACACTTAACAAACAATAGTTCTGGGAGTAGTCAGCTACAGGCTATCATGAGCTGCAGCCGGATGCTATTGCTGTTAATTTGCCATTAATCTTGATTTCCAGAAAATTCTCCATTTCCAGAGGAAACTTTTTCCTAACTGCCTAACATCCACTACATCCTGTCACAGTTCTCCCCTTGTAGTGTTTGACCCAAGCTGCTGTTAGGGAGTTGAGACAATGATTATTCTGGCTTTTTCAAGCTGATAAGGGACATTGTGGTGGCAGTCACGGGTTACTGAGTGGGGGGAGGCTGCAATCTATGGGACCCACTAGAAATCAGAAGACTGAGTTTGCTGGACTTTGGCATAGACCAGCATTTGTAGCTTGATAGATTGTAATCTAGGAGAAATGAATGGTAACAGTTTATTAGAGCCTATGCAGTACTGTCACAAAGACAGTGATCCCTATGATAGACTTCTCCCTTTAAGTGGATGATAGAAGCTGTTGTGCATCCACCAAATTGAAACGCCCGCCTGGGAAAAAAAAGATACATAGAGATGGAACCACATGTTTGTGCCCAAGGCTCCAGCCACCTTGGTTCAGAAATCCATCTATGGGGCTGCTGGATAGGAGAATAGGTTAGGATAGACAGGCAGAACTAAGGCAAGGCATTCCAGCAACCGTGGGAGACGAGGTGGTATCAAGGTGAAGTCAAGGTCCTAATCCCAGCCTCAGCCCCTCCTGGAAACAACAAAGATAAGCACCCCCTCCCAGGTTCTCAAAGATGCTCTAAGGGAATTCAGTAGCTTGCATAGCTCTACAGCCCTACCATAGGAGATGCCTGAAACCCCAAAGCTTTATAAAAGCTCGCATCCTTCACCATCATGGGACTGTCACTAGAGACCCCCTCTCAAATTCTCTTCAAGAGCTTTACTTTCTCAATAAATCTCTTCTTACTTTAAATATTCTGTGAACTCCAACTGGTTATTCTTAATCATATCAAGAGTTCCTGAATCTGGACACCAGGCAACACCAATGAGAACATGGCTAAGATCTGCTGGGACTTCTGAGCTTGATAATGACATGCTAAAATGGCTGGTTCCTTGCTTTTTCCTACTGTGTTTACTATTTGCAAAAAGGGTAAATGACAGAACGGAAACTTAAGTCTAGGTCTGGTCAGCCCCCAAGCCGTTTCCTCTCTGCACTTTAGTGACTGTCAGGCTCTTCTTTGAGCTTAGGGCTCAAGTCACTGCAGTGATTTAATCATCACAAAACCATAATTAGCATCCCTTGCTGGAATTTTATTTTGATTAATTTTCTTGAAATCAACAGGCCATGTAGAAAGCAGGCAGTACCAGAAGGAAGGGTTTTCAACATCTATTTTTCTTTGAAGCTGTAATTTAATCCAACCCACTTTATCATTTTTCAGCCTTCTCTTAATTTCAATACCCCTTCATCTCCCATATTATCACATCATGAAAGCAAAGGACCAGAAACTGTGTAAAAAGACATGCAGAAGGATTTAGTGATTCTTTTTGCCCCTAGATTTGAGACACTATTCTTGAGGTCCCCCTGGTTACCCATTAGAGCTCTTGATACTCTGTAATTTTTGCATTTCCTGTGACAGCCAAAGACCCTATCTCTGCCAGATCTCTGCCCAGGAGGGTGAGCTAATCACAACCTTGGGCCAGCTCAGTCACTCAAATGAAAATAGAATTCTATATGTGCCTCATATCACCCAAGGAAAGGGGAAAGGTTTTCTCAGACACGGGACAGTGTGTAGGAGTTAAGTAATGTCTCCTTCTCAAGAAATAGGGACCAGATTAGGAGCATAATTCAATAGTTAACATACATCAGGCCCTGAATTTGATTCCCCAGAACCACGTAAAAATTAGCCAGGCATGATAATGCATGCCTAAAATCCCAGCACTTGGGAGGCTGAGGCAGAAGTGCTGCCATGAGTTCAAGGCCAGCTTGCCCTGTCAAAAAAAAAAAAAAAAAAAAAAGTTCCTCTAGAGCAGAGACCTGACATACATCCATACATCTACCAGAGTTTCCTATTCCAATCACTCACACCTTGCAAGCGTCTCCTACCTGCTGTGCTGTACTTGTACTTCTATGTTTTTGTTAGGAATAGATAGGATCTCTCAGTGATAAATTCTGATCTCTTTAGAAGCAGCTCAAGACAAGGGAAAATAGGAAGGCATTACTGCCTCTTCCACTTAGCATCCTGCTTCATGGATTTTTCTACAGAATGGGGGAGTCAAGGGTGTTAGAATCATACTTCTCTACTCCTCTGTATTTTGAATGAAGGAAGAAATCATACACATAGATTAAAGATGACACAAGTGCTTTGTTGCCACAAAGGCTGGTTTGAAGACTTGACTACAAGAAGCATCTTCTTCTTGTCCCTGTATTAAAGTCACAGTGGCTTAGCAGCAGTGGGACATATGTATCCTGTCTAGACGGAGGGGGAGAAGAGGTACTACCTCTGGTGTCTTTGTTACTTTTTCGTCACTGTGACTCAATATCCGACATCTACAACTTTAGGGAGGAAAGATTTATTTAGCTTACAGTGTCAGAAAGTCACAGTCCATTCACAGGTAGGTGGCTGGAAAATGGTGGAATCACATGGTGGGGCCACAGCTAAAGCCAGAACCAGAGACAGTACTCCAAAAGACAGAGGTTCTCACAGCAGCAGAACTAAGGCCAGACTGGGAAGAAGGATGGAACCAGAACACGCCTTTCCAGGTCAGGCCCCAAGCATCTGCCCCTTCCAGCCAGGCCCCACCTCCCAACAGTACATAGTGTCCATACGAACATGAGGCTTTTGGGGGACACTCCAGATCCAAACCGTGACATGTGGGCAAGTAGGAAGAGCTGAGACACGTAGGCTGCGTGTCCTGTTCCTGCGTTCCCAAGGGAGAGTGGGATAGCTGGAGCTGTTCCTCCTGAGAGTTTTCTGGAACAGGGTGAGAAAGAGTCACTTTTTTGTAGGGATCCTGAGGACTGGAACAACAAGCTTCCCTCCCAACAAACTATGAAGGACAAAGGGGGAAAGAACGTTCTGAATCAAGAGGCAGTTTAGGAGCCTGGTAGGGACCGTTGCATCTAATCCAGTCTGAGCGCCCCTGGCTCTGTCTTGCAGCTGTCCCATGTCTCTTTTTTTGCACCAAAAACATGATTAGCCTGTGTCTCTCGACACAACAGCTGGGATCCATCAGCATCTGCTGATCTGAATGTCTGTCAGCCCCGCCTTGCAGTGACCCAGGCTGGTTCCCCATCCCTTTTCCTGAAAGCACCATGTGGCTCAAGTATAGGCTGACAATCTGAAATACTGTATTTCCTGGATGGACTGTGTTGTCTGTCCTTGGAGGAAACAGATGACTCACTCCGCTTTCCTTCCCTGCAGACCCTGGTCTCTGTGGTCCTCATAGCTCCAGAATGCAGTAACAGATCAGGCAAGGTCAAAATTGCAGCGTCCTGGGCTCCTCATGCTTTGCTAGTAGGGGTGGAGTTTTCCAGTCAGCTAGCAGTTCATAAGCAAAACATTGTTTTCATTACTTTGGGCTACACGGTTGGGTCCGATTTTTCTCTACCTCTTCTCCTTGCTTCCAAAACCTTTCTGCATAGTCACCACCATGTCTCCTGTAGCTAATGGTGTACTGTACTTCTACACACAGGGAGTGCTATGGCAGGCTAAGGAAAGTCCCCTGCTTTCAAGCAGGGGCTCCCAGGACACCAGGGAGTTAGGAAGCTGCTTCTAGGGTTGTCCTGATGGACTTGTTTGGACATCTGAAGAGACAAAAATTTGTAAATGTGGTTTGACTCAGAAGTTGGTTCAGCTGATCTTCTATCTCCTAGAAATCATCTTTTACTTGCAAGTTTTAAACTGTCTAGTTGATGAAGCAAGTGGAATATTCCAGAAGAAGCTGCTTAAGTGCTGACAGAGGTTCATCAAGATGGGTTCTGCCTTGTTGTGCAAAGGCTGTTTCCTGATGGGCCAGGCTGCTGCCTGGGAGCCAATTGAAGCCAATCAGAAACGTAGGCAATATTCTCCCACTAAGTAGGAGCAATGCTATCTTGAAATTGTCTCATTTTCAGAACCTTCATAGAACAAAGGGAACATTTCCATGTATGTGATCTCTTCTTCACTGATTTTTTTAAAAATGAGAAAATATGTTTTCAGAGGCCTGTACATCATCCCCTCAGCCCACCCAAGGGCAAGTTATCGCTGTCACCTAAATTAACCACACGTCTGCTTTTAGCTCTTGATCGCTAATCGCCCCTCCCCCTGCTGCCAGCTTCCCTCTTCTACTCCCAGTTCCCTCATGTCTGACTCTGGTTAAAACTTGTCAGAGGCTTTGCTTACTAAATTGAGTACAGGTGTGTAGTCTTGGTCCAAGGCCCAGCATGAGGTAGGTCTGATTTATATTTTCAAGCTTCACCTGTTCTCTGGCACTGGCCTTTCTCTAAATACTCACCATGCTCGCTCTCTCCTGGCTCCTCACGGACAGTGCCCAGCCCCTTCTGCTATCAGAATTTTGCCATCATTCAAGGGCAGCCCTTGATGCCACACCCTCGGGGAGTCTTTCCTGATTCTTTCAGGCAAATGCACATCCTTTGAAAGTCTGTGTGAATATGCCATCTATATTGCTTCTTGGTCTTTCGGTAAGCTCAAGTGCGAATATGCCATCTCTTGTTCAGATCTCTGTCCAGGTGTGTCTTTCTCTTCCCTTCTCTTTGAGGGTAGTTCTTCTATCTGTTCATTGTATAACCTCTAAAGCACCTAGCACAGTGTTTTACATTTAGTAGTTACTCAAAATTTTTTATTTAATGAATTTAGAAGTAGAGCAGATGTTTCTCTTATTATGTACACTGAAATACTATCTTCCCAAATATTTTCTATTCAAAAATTATACTAATAACACCTAATTCCAAAATGCCATCAAAACAGAAAACTTGTACTAGTCAATTTTTAGAACAGTTTTTAATTTTTTTATCAGCTTTTAGGACCTTGGCCGAGTTTCTTTCCACGAAGAAGTGTTTATTGTTTGAAATTTAAGTCAGGTGTTGTTTTGCTTGTTTGTTGTTTGAAATTTGGGTCAGGTGTTGAAACGCGGGACTGCTCTGTTAACAAGCGGGAAGGCAGGGAGGGTGTAAAAAGGAAGGCTGTAGATAATAAAGCGTCTGTTGCCGGGTCTTTTGCCCTTGCAGGAATCCGTGTATTCTTCAATCCGCACTCCCCCTTTGAAGTCCCTGTTGACTGACTGAGTGGGCTCAGTCAGAGTGACGCCCAACGTGGGGTTGGAGCACGGGGGTAAAATCACTGACGGACACCGCAGGGGAGGAGTGCTCAGGAACAGGAATAAGAGGACAAAGAGGTAAAACGGGCGGCGATAAAATGGGACAAGGAAACAGTCAAATGTTGTTCGTGTGTATGTTGAGAAAAACGTTGGGAGCCCGGGGAGTTGAAGTTGTAGGAAAAAAGTTGCAACAATTTTTAAAATTTATAAAAGGTTTGTGCCCATGGTTCCCAGAGAAAGGGACTCGGCCAAGGTCAGCAATCCTGAGGCTCTCGGGCCCTGAGGGCCCCATCAGTAGAATCCTGCAGGAAAGCGGGTAGGGTAGAGGTTAGCAGCGTGGCAGAAATTACAGGGACTTTGGAGTTCCATTTGAATCCCTTTTCCATCACTGGCTACCTGAGTGATTTTAAGCAAGTTCCTTAACCTCTCTGAACCCAAGCTTCTTACCTCTAGCACAGAAACAAACCTATCTCTTTTACGAGTTTCTTTACAAGAATTAAGTTAGCACCTGACTCACTGCCTAGCACACAGGAGGCAAATCCTGCTTCTCATTGTAATCTTTATTAGTTTGCATCATTATCCTTAACTTACCCATAGTTTATTTAAAATGCAAAAGATTATATATATATATATATATATATATATATATATATATATATATATATTTATATATCTCCAGCACCTATGCAGAATGGTACTAAGGAGGAAAAGGAGTGTGAGATAGAGGTGGGAATCCAAAAACACAATATTGCAAGATTATCATTTGATTGAATGAGTACAGAAGAAAATATATTGAACAGTGACATAGATAGGCATTCCATGTATATTAAAAGTTGAAGGAGATGTAGTTGAATAAAAGGATTTAATAATCCTTCCTTATCTTTGGTTTTGCTCTCTGCAGTTTCCCTCACCTCCAGTCCACTGGAATCCAAAGATATTAAATGGAAAATGCCAGAAATAAATAATTCATAAATCTTAAATTGTGCTTCATTCTGAGAGCCATCAGGAAGTCTTACTTTGTCCTGCCCGGAAAGCAAACCAATCAGTCCTACTTCTAGGAATGTGAGAAGTTATACTGAATTCATTTTCTGTCCCCATGTCTGACACATCACACACTGACAATTATCCCTGGAATGAATGAATTTCATCTCCACGATCCTGTAGGTGACAAATTCTGGTGCACTCACTTTTATTTAAAGTTTTACATTCAAAATATAGTGATAGGTGTACTTCTATCTTAGACCTTGAAATTTTTGGATTTGCCCAGTGAATCTGTGCTGCATTAACTAATGATTTAGTAGCTCTTTCAGTTACCAGATATAGTAGCATATGGGTGGCCATTATTTTACTAGTAATGGTCCCAAACTGTGAGCGTTGTGGTGCTGGTAATTCAGAGGCATGTCAAGGAGAAGTCTTGAGGTGCTTCCTTTAAATGAAAAGGCAATACCTTCAGCATAGGTATATACATGTGGGAAAAAATTGCCAGGTATGATTGCTTCTGCCTGTGATGCCAGGACTCCGAGAGGCTCAGGCAACGGACCATGAGTTCAAGCCCAGCCCTGCAACTTAGTGATTTGAAAGACTCTGACTCAAAAAGAAAAGGAAAAAAAAAATACCAAAATAAAATAACAATAGAAGGCTGAGGATACAGCTCAGAGGGAATGGCCAGCATTCCATCCATAGTTCTGAAGAAAGAAAAGAAAGAAGAAGGAAGGAAGGAACCGTACATGGTAGGGCTTGGTACATTCTCCATGCTTTCACGTGTCCAGTGGGGGTGTTGAACACACTCCGCAGGTAATGGCTACTGTGTAAGTGTAGCAATGGGCAATCTTTGAACAAGGCGTGCACGCCCCATTGCCCCGGACCTACCTCCTCCAAGGCTGCTAACAAGTGATTTAACTTTTCATGTGACCAACTTAACTCTTGGAGCAGGGCTGTTTTCATGAGCCTGAGACTTGTACAGTCGTACAAGCCTCTACTCTCTCCACTTATGCATTTAGAAGGCCCTGAGCTTGGCTTAATGGCCTGCTGCTACTGCTTTAAAATTCTTAACAATTCCTCAACAGTCCTCATGTCTTTGTTTTTTACCAAGCTCTACAAACTGTGTAGTGAGTCTTACCTTTGGGAATGTGAGAGGTTATGCTTAATTCACTTTTTGTCCCCAGTGCTTGATACACCAATACTCATAAAAGTATCTGAAATTGTTAGGAAAGGAGAAGAGGCAGAGGCATGACCTTGACCATGAAATAGGCTTTTATTGGAGGAAAAAGACTGAGAGGATCTCTCTCAGACTGGAAGGGCAGAAAGCATCTCTCTCAGTGAAGGAGGAGTTTATATAGGCCAGGGTGAAAGGCATGTAGAGAAGAGGTGAGGGGCAAGTTGGAATTAAGTGATGAGGATATGGAGCAAAGTGGAGGCAGATTTAAAATTGGGTGGCTGGCCTGGTTTTGAAGAAAAGGTTGAGTCCCTCTTTCAATTGTTTAAGGTGGACCCACTCCCCAACTTGGAAGGTGCGTCTGGGCCATGACGTACATGTTGAGGCAGGAGTTGATCCACATGGGTCCAAAGGTGTAGAGTAAGTGGGGGTGCAAGTGGGGTAGGATATTAGGTAAGGCTGAAGAAAACCCCTGGAGCAGGATAGGTCTGCCCTAGAGGGCCTCAAATGGGCTGATATGGAGGGTTTTCTGGGCACTGGTTAAATTTTAAGGAGAGCAAAGGGTAGTTGTTTGGTCCAGTCAAGACAGACCTAAAGGGAAAGTCCAGTGAGAGGGTCCTTAAGGGTAACAGTCATTCATTTCACCTTTCCTGGGGACTGTGAATGATATATGGTGTGGAAGCGCTGAATGATGCTGATTGCTTTGGTTAAGAGCTTCGGGTACTTGTGAGGTAAATTTGGGTCCACTGTCAGATTGAATGGGAGTCCAAAACAAGGGATTATTTCTGAGATGGATCTGGAGGCAAGGGTCTGGGCTCGCTTATCAGTGGTGGGGAAAGTCTCCACCCATCTTGAGAAGGTATCAATGCACATCATTTAGCTCATTTTACAGGGGCTACATGGGTGAAATCAATTTGCCAGTCAGTCATTGGGAGGTGGCCAAGAGCCTGGTGAGTAGGGAGTGAGGGAAGGCAGACCTTAGTGTGGAGGTTGGTTTGTTTATAAACCGTGCAGGAAAAAGAGAGTTCTTATTTGAGTTTCTTTATATCTTGGGGTGAGGTAAATGTGGTTTGTGGGAAACTTGTAAGTGCTTGTGGAATGGGGAGGAAGAGGGTATGAAGGTTTGAAGGATGGAGGGCTGGCTGGCTATTGGGGGGCTAATTCTTCATTTTGGAATCACCAGGAAGCACAGTTTGTGACTTCTTTGACAAGAAGGAGGGGCAGCGTGCTGCAACTCATTTGGAAAGTTTGTCAGCCTGGATTTTGGAAATAGAGGTATATGGCTTGTCAATCTGGTATCCCTTGCAATGAATGATAGCTTGTTTTGGTAGAAGGGCTGCCTTCAATAGAGCGGGTGTATAAGTGATTTATAACTGGGGATTCTTTTGAAGTCAGAAAGCCTCTTTGTTGCCAGATTTGGGTGTATGAATGTATGCTTTTACATGCTTACTTAGAATCAGTGTAGATGTTTATTAGTTTATCTTTGGCTAGGATAAGGACTTATGTTAAGGCAATTAATTCAGCTTGTTCTGGGGTGGTTCCTGGTGGGAGGGAGGAGGCCTCAATGATAGTTCTTGGGGGGATAGAAAGTTTGATCATGATAACCTCTAATTATAACATAGTCATTTTGTGGGGTGTTGTATTACGTTTTGTGGAGCTTCCATCTATGAACCAGTCAGGGGCTTCAGAAATGGGTTTATCAGTCAAGTGGTGGAAGAGAGCACAAGACAGATCAGTGACAGCTGAACAATGGGGTGGGTTAGAGGGTGCTTGCTCATCAACGGAGAGCAGTGCTGCTGAGTTAAGCTGTTCGCACCAGAAAAAACGACATGGACGGTTGGGAGTGGAAGATTTGGATTCTGGAGAAAGAGATAAATTGGAGGGCTCAGTGACTTGAGAGACCAGTGAGAGGTTGAGGGGTACATACTTGGAGGGCTTGGTGAAGGGATAGCTTCTGAGCCTCAGGGATCAGAGTGCAGTGGCTGCTAGACCAGGCAGGAGGCAGAGGGGTCATCCTCAGTACACAGAGCCACGCTGTTTGGCGAAGTATGCTACAGGGAGGGCAGAGTCTCCTACAGACTGAGCACAGAGCCCTAAAGCAGGGCCTCGAGTGGACTGAAAGCAGAGGAGGAAAGGCTTGTTGGGATTTGGAAACGAGCACTGGAGCTTGCTGCAGGGCCTGTATTAGTTGGGTGATGGGCTCAGAAGGACTTTCTGGGGATCCAGATGCCTTTTAAATCTCCCTCAGATGCTTCATATCGGGACTTAGAAATGGCAGAGTGATTGGGATTCTGGATGTGAAGATGTCCTGCTAGGCCCAGAAAAAAAGAGTTTTCTTTTTGCTTGAGGAAGAGGGATATTTTAGATTGCTTGTTTGCAATCATTGGGGATTTGCCTGGACCCTTGGGAAATAAGCCCCAAACAGGTGACTTGAGGAGTAATGAGTTGGGCCTTTGTCTCTGATGCTTCATACCCTAAGATGAGAGCCAATTTAGTGTTACTGTGTCCTTTTTGCTACCATTTTGGGTGAGACTGCATAAGAGGAGGTCATTACATATTGAAGGAGGGTACGTGGCTTTAAGCTGAGGGTGGACATGTCTTGTTGGAGTGCTTCTCTAAAGTAGGGCTATAACAGAAGCCTTGGAGAAGGACTGCACAGGTAAGTAATTTGAAGAGGTTTATGGAGTCCTTCCATGTGAAAGCAAAAAAAGTTTGGGAATGGGGGTCCAGGGAGACAGTGAAGAAGGAGTCTTTGTGGTATAGAACAATAAAATAGGAAGCATCGGGGAGGGGGAAGGGTACAAGGGTTTGGGATCTCTGGGTGAGTGGACTGGATGACCACATTAACCTTTATGAGATACTAGACCAAATAAAAAGATTCATTAGGTGTTTTTGACTGGGAAGATAGGGGTGTTGTGTGGAGAATTAGAAAGTTTGTAAATAGTAGATGGTGTGTGATTGGTTTGAGGCCAAGATGGCCATCTTTACTCAGGGAAGCATTGAGAATTGTCTTGGGGTCTAATACATGGATTAGGACAGGCAGATGGTGAGAGGTAATTTCCAGGTGTTGGGTGTTTCTGACTGATGGGTCAACTGGGAAGGAAATGTTAAGGGTGGGTTCTTACAAAAAGGCTGTTACTTCTGTGTATTGTGTGGTGCACTTCAGGGGCACACAGCTGGTGCCTTCCATCAGGAATGATGAATAAATTTCATGTCCATATTAATATAGGTGAAAAATACTGGTACTCTCACCTTTACCCAAAGTTGTCTACTTAAAACTTACAAGTATACTTTTATATTGGACCCTGATTTCTTTTTGAAATAAGACATTTGTAATTTTCTCTACAATCTGCATGAAAAAAGAGGGAACAGAAAGCATCCAGATACCTTCTTTTTTTAACTCAGTGTTTGTGTTTATTTTGCTCCACTTTGTAGTAATGGGGGTTGAACTCAGAACCTCATGTTTGCAAGGTATGCATCCTACTATGCTCTACTACAAAGCTACAGCCCCTCAACCTTGGTTTTGTGAGGAAATTCTATGTGCGCGTGGTACTGGGAATTGAACCCAGGACCTTCACACTGAGCTATATCTGCAGTTCATTTTTTATCTCTGATTTTGAAACAGGACCTCAATAAGTTGTTTAGTTTCCCAAGCTGGGTTTGAATCTGCAGTCCTCCTACCTCAGCCCCCTAGAATTCTGAGCCATGGGCCCAACTCCACCTCAGTTTTTAACTCTCCAGTTTACTTGTACACACACACACACACACACACACACACACACACACACACACACAGCTATAGTTTACATGTGTGTGTGTATACACAAATACATACTTTTCCTGAGATCAATTTATATTCTCAACTAAACAAATCTATAGCAGGCAATTAAAAAGAAATTCAAGTACTATTTCTGAAAATGATGAAGTAACTGTAGACAGTAAAAGAAGCATTTAAAAAGAGATCTGAGTGTTTCTTTAGTTTTTGTTTTGTGGTACTAGGAATTAAGCCCAGGGCTTTTGCATGGAACTAAATTTCCAGCTTTTTTATCCTTTATTTTTTAAGACAGGATCTCACTAAGCTCCTAAGTTGTCTAGGCTGGCTTGAATTTGCAATGAGCCTGCCTCTGCCTCCCAGGGTGCTAGGATTGCAGCATGTGCCATAATGCCTGGCTTTTTTTTTTTTTTAATAAAAAAGGTGGTAAGTGTACATACTATAGCAGGCATGAGGGTGCATGTCTACAGTCTGAGTTACTCCAAAAGCCAGGAGTCTGAGAGATTGAAGCAGGAGGACTAGAAGTTTGGGGTTGACCTGGGCATCTTAGTGAAACTCAAAATACAAAGGGTGGAGAGTGTAACTCAATGTTCCCTGAAGTCAATCCTCAGTGCCACCACCACCACCACCAAAAAGAAGCAAAACATAAAAGTTAACACTTTACTAGAATAGACATTGGTCCAAAGAAGATGTACAAATGGCTATAAACTCATGAAAAGATGTTCAGCATTGCCGAATCATTAGAGAAATGCAAATCACAACTACAAAGAGATAACACTTCACACAAATTAGAATGGCTACCAGGAAAAAGAGCAGAAAATAGCAAAAGCCAGTGAGAACATAGCAAAATGAGAACACTTGTGTACTTTTAGGGGGAATATAAAATGACACAGCCACTGCTATGGTTTGGATCTGGAGTGTCCCTCAAAAGCTTTTGGTATTTGGATGTAGTGGGGCAACTGTGGAACCAGGAGGGAGGTGGGGCTTAGCTGAAAGGAGTGGATGCCTGGGGCTTGACCTGGAGGGAATGTGTCAGCTTGTTGAGATTGCAGGGTACCCAGGACAGAGCTTTCAGCTGTGTGTTATTGGATAAGCAGTGAGGGAGGGGCACCACCTTGGGTATGCGGAGTCCAACTGACAGCTGGAATTAAGTAAAGGAAGGAAGAAGAAACAACATTACACCTTCTTCTAGGAGAGCTCTGGCCTTGCCCGAGTCTCCAAATATCCACTTGCCGTTCTCTGTACTTGGCTCCTGCTTTGCTCGGCTTCTGTCTGTAGTGTCATAGGCAACTCTCCAGCCTCTGCCCTGTGCTCTCACCACTGCAGGCCATGAATGGCCTGTGGAAGACCTTTTGAAACAGTGTACTAAATAAATCTTTCATGCCTTAAATTATGGATGTCAGGTATTTTGTCACAGCTACAAGAAAGCAACTAAGACAGCCACCGTGGAAAACAGCATGAAGTTTCCTTCAGAAACCTAAACATAGAATAACCATTTGATCCCATGGCTCTACGTCTGGGTATATACCCACAGAAATGGAAGCAGGAATGTGAAATTTACACCCTCTGTTCATGGTGGCATCATTCACAATAGCCAAAATGTAGGAGCAAGCCAAGGACCCATCAGTGGAGGAAAGACAGATAAACAAATGAGACATATACTTACTCTTGGGGCTCAAAGAACAAAATCCCCCCAAAAGAGCACATTTTAGCATACTAAGTGTTTTACCTGAAGGAAAAGCTTATATTGATTTGGCATACACAACTATTATAAATTCCTTGAAATTCATTTATCTACTTTAAGGCCAGACCACACATCTCCATCCCCTGAAATACTATTGTCTGTCTTAGAAAAAAAGCCTGAAGACTGTACCCATATCTGAAAGACGTCCCTTGCAAGATGATGTTTGACACTTGGGATCATTCAAATCCTGAAGAGAATCTTTTTAAAAATTACATATTTATAGTTTTTAAATGATGCACATACTATAATTATCAGTGCATACAGGATGTTGGATTACATGTGACTTTTTCATGCATGGATGCAGTGTACTTGAGGCATCCCCCATTGCCTTGCCTTCCATTCTTCATCTGCCCCTTCTATTCCCCAAGAGAGTATTTTTTTTAACAAATCAACAAATGTTGCCAGTGATCATCCCTCCCAGTAATTTGTTCCTACTTCTCTCCACTATCTACATTTCTCCATTCTCCTCCTAACCTAAAGTAAGAGGTGGTAGACTTCTCTCCTTTTGCACATCAGTAAATCTGGGTTATTACTCAGCCTCAGAATGAAAGAAAAGTCTGACACATGCTTCAACTTGGGTAAGTCTTGAATACATTATGCTAAGTGAAAACAGCCAATCACAAAGGGACGGAGAACAAACTGTATGATTCCACTTGTATGAGATATTTAGAGAAAGCATCACCACTACCCATCTCCAGAGCTTCTTCATCTTCCTCGACTGCTGAAATTGTAGTTATTAAACACTCATTTCTCTCTCCCTCTGGTCTTTGTTATCCTCCATTTTACTTTCTGTGTCAGTGAAGTTGACTCTTCTAGGAGTCTCACATAAGTAGAAATGTTTGACCTTGTGTGTCTGGCTTGTCTCATTTAGCACAATGTCTTCAAAACCCCTTATGTTGTAGCACATACTCAAATTTCATTCGGGGATGGAGGTGTAATGCTGGGGAATCAAACTCCAAGGCCTTGTACATGCTAAGTAGGTACCATACTACAACTTGCCTGCATTCAGAAACCTGAAGCCCATTTTCTGCGTGTCCGTGTGGACCTGTGATCACACCAGAATGCCATCGGGAAGGGGGAAGAAAGAATGCCCTCTTCATAAGTAAATTCTTGGCCAGCCCTAGATTATTAAGCAGTATCTAAGTGGCCACTTGGCACTCAGATGGCTAGCAGAAGTGCTGACCTTACAAAAAAGACGCAGACTGGAGCCTTTCATCAACAGCCTTCTGCTTCCAGATCACTTCCACATAACCCAAATAAGCCCCACTCATGGTATTAGCTTCACAGCGAGTCTAAAGCAAGTAAGATATCAAGCTGCCCACTCAGTCAGGAAGTCTTTTCTTTTCATACTGGAACAGATGGTACGTGTGGCCAGGGCTCGGGTTGCAAGAGCTGATGTAAATACCTTGGACGATGTCTTACCTGTGTAGAATATTCCCACCTTATTACTATCCCAGATTTAGCAAAGTCAGCATAACATTTCTGCAACCCAAACAACCTGCACACTGAGCAGCATCTCTGGAAGAGCTCTGTTGAATTTCTCCTTCTTTCCTCTTCTTGCTTTCTGCATTATTTGTGGATTATCTCTTTTACATGTGGCTAGAACCCTTCTGGTCACCAGGGCTACTGAAGTGAGCAAGACATTAGAGATGTCCTTTCTCAGAGGACCGACACAGAGTTAAGCGAAGTCACTTCAGGCTGTGATGAGGTCTCTTGAGAGCTAAGACAGGGAGAAGTGAGATGCCACAGGGAGTAGCTGCAGGGCAGGAGAGCCGGGGCCCACAAAGCAAACAGGAGGGAAGGATGTTTGATGAGGCAACATTCAGCCAAGACCTAAGGCAAGAAGGAGCAGCCATAGAAAGAGCTGCAGGAAGAACTCCATGCAACAGAAGCACAGATTTAGAAAGGGCTTGACGTCTTCAGGAGCACAGAGAAGGCAGATGGCCATAGCCAGTGTATAATGAGCAACAAACAGGTGGCTGAGGCAGGCAGAACTGTGCAGGCTGTGGGCCAGTTATGGGAAGCCACAGGAAGATGACAAGCAAGATAATGATCTCAATTACATCTTCCAAAGAGTCCTCAGGCTGCAGCTGTGGAGCAGAAAATGGATTATGTGAGTGTTCCCTTTCCCTCTTCCTTCCAGGAATAGCCCAGGAACAGAAAGCTCAGAGGGCCCAGCAGAACTGTCATAGTAGAGACAAATCTCTATTTGCTACCCTGTGTAGGCAACTGGACCTCTTTTACCCAATTAGCTGGACCCCACACTACTTCATAAAGTCTAACTTTTAGTGTTCCTAAAATCCCAGGTACTGTGAAACATCAGTTTGGACTTTACGTACAGTCTTGGCTTTGGTGTCTTCCTTCTTTGGTCTCTCGTGTCTTGCTTGCATCCTTGGCACTGAACAGCAGCTGCATACCTTGTAGATGCTCAATCAACACTGAAAAGAGGAGGCTGCTGCAGTACCTCGCGCTGTCCTGTTCTTAGACCTTGTTGTCAGGCCTCAAACTGGCAATGTGACGTTCACTGTGCAGCATGGCTAATGCCTTGCCTAGGAGCAGTCAGCCCGGGAGTGTGAACAGGGGACAGGAGGACTCCAGCCCGGCTCTGCCTCAGATCACCTCACCTGGGGACATGTGGTCTTGAAAGCACTGACTCATGGCTCCTGGGAGGCCATGGTTCTTAGCCACTGCAGCAGACAGCAGAAAAGGACATTTTGTAGGAAAATCATGCTAGGTGAGGCCTCCACCTTGTTTCTTCTCTGCTTCTCCTTGATCGCATTCCTCCCAAGCATGACCGCCTCATGTTTCTTGCAATTATTTATTCAATATCCACCCGACTGGACCACCAAAGCAGCAACCAAATCTGCCCTTTCCATCCAGGCACACAAGAAAATGTAGGTTGAAGGGGGGAGGGAAGGGAGGAGACTAAGGAATCAACCTTTCCGGCAAAGAGATTAGCACATAGAACTGGATGAGCTTTACATGAGAAAACCCCTTTGCACGTTTTAAAGGAAATTGTTCTACTGATAAGGGTCTTCACTCTGTGGAGGGCCCTGGCAGCCCTTGGCCATCCTGTGCCAGCTTCTCTAAGCAGCAGCATCCCTGTCCTGCCAGGTAAGCTCTGTTATCCGAAGCTCCCGGAAATGCTAATAATTTCAATAATCACTTAAGAAAATAAAACCGAGCGGTATGGTATATCAGCTAGAAGCAGAGAGAACAGGACATTCTAAGGCTGTGCCCAAGGTCAGAAGAGGTGACTTTGGAATCATTCCAGTATGCGGCTGCATGCACCTGGCCCTGGAGGTCCTGTCTGCCTTCGGCTAGAACCGTCGGGGCTGGGCAGGAGGGGGTCGCCCAGCGAGGAGCTGGCGCGGGGAACGGGCGCCCTCTGCCGGAGGTGAAGGAAAATGCGACCCCACGCGCGCCTTGGCCGACTCACACCTCGCGGGTAGATCTCAGCGGGAAAGGTACAGGAGCTGGAAAACAGATTCAGACTCCTGACACGGAGATACGACTGACAAGCACGTTTGATCCCCTCCCCTTCAGCCCTGAATTTCCCCCGGCACGAGGGACGGAAGTGTGATTATCTGCAAGCGCAGACCCCTCTGGACCCGGGCAGCCCTGTGCACCCGCAACTCCGCGGCCCTGGAACGAAGAAAGAGTAGGGGACTGCCGCAGAACCGGTGTTGACCTTGGCACCTTCCTCCGGAGCAGGATCGCTGGGTAAAAACCAAGACTGCAGCTGGTCCAGCGGTGCAGCCTGCGGCGACAGCGACGCCCTGCAGGCCTGGGACCGGAGCCCACCCTCGACCCCGCCTCCCGAGGCTGCTCCGGGGGCTGGAGCGGGGCGCTGCTCGCCGCCCTGCGCGGGCCTCCCGCCCACCGAGTCTGCGACACCCAGGAGGCTGGCCTCGACGGCCAGACGGCCCCACCGAAACAGCTCCTGGCTCGGGGTCTCTTCGGACCCAGCCGGCGTCCGCGGAGGAGCGGAAGGACAGCGGATGGTTTGGGGGCATGAACGGGCAGAAAACAGTGGGTGGGGACCATCTACCCAGCTTGCTCCCCCAAGAAAGGCGGAAACAGCGAAGGAGTCGGACCTTTTATTGAATCGTGAGTGACACCTAGTGGCCCGTCCGCCTCAACGTCGCAGTGACGCTGGAGCTCCCTGCGGTGTTCACAGCGGGCGCATCTGCCTGACCTTGGTACTGTTTCCCAGAAGACACAGCTCAGGGCACCTCGCCCACGTTCTGAGAATTCGCAGGAAGCACGCTCCGTCGCCTATCAGCAGCCCTTATCGTGTAATGAGGTAATTATTACAGGTTAGATCTGCAATGTCCTCAGAAGGTCATGTCACCTTGGTCCCCGGTGCAGGAATGTTCACAGGTAGAGCTGGGGGGAGGGGGAAGGGCAGTGGATGGATCACAGGGACCCTGTCCTCACCGAGGGATTAATCGGATAGGATCATGGAGGCTCTGACGTCAACAAGAGATTAGTCTGATTGGATGGTGGAGACTCTGACCTCAACAAAGAATTAACCAGTTCTGGCTTCATAATTTGATAGGCAATTAGGTGGTAGAAACTCGGGCTGAGACCTGTTGGAGGCAGTGGGTCTTGGGGGCATGCCCTGGCTCTGCGACTTGCCCCTGCCCCTTCCTCTGGCTCACTCTCCGTTAGTTTCCTACCAGTCAGAGGTGATGTGCTCCCATCCGCGATGCGCTCCTCCCCACGGGCCCAGCAGCAACAAGTCCAAGTGACCTTAGAATGAAACCTCTGAATCTGTAAAGCAGCCTAGATCTTACTTGCTGTAAGTCGCTCTACTCAGGTGTTTTGTTGCCGTGACAGGACACGATACAATAACACTAACGGAAACAGTCTTTTCTAGAGAGATTGCTTGGGAGCTCACTCACTACCAGGCAGCTCATGTGCCCTGAACTTGGTGCTTTCTATGTTCTGGGGATACAGGGGTGACCTAGCACCTGCTCTCATAGCAACTCATAGCCAAGCTGAGAGGAAACAAGCTAGTGAAAAATATTATACCACTTCGGACAAGCGTTAAGGCATGCTTTCATTGCTGTTGGTACCGGCTGTGACCTAACTGCCTAGAAGAATGGAGGAAAGTAGTTGTCCTTGAACTGAATTTTAAAATTAGGTGTTGTGGTGAAGTCGGCACATGCTGGGAATCTTTAATCCTCCATCTTCAACCTCTAACTAGTGTGGCAGGTGCAGCAACGTGACTTCGATGGCCTTAGCCCCTAGGGCACATAAACTGTGATACAGTCACTCAAACAACTAATTAAGTGCCATTATGAAGAGATGTAATTAAGGTTTTCACATCAGTTTACATGAAAATTTGGAGATCATCCTGAATGGGCCTCGCCTAAACAGTTGAAAATTTAAGACACTGGGATTTTCTTGGCATAAGAGATCTGAAGTGTGGAAAAGACTCACCCTGGGAAAGGCTTTCCCTTGCTGGGCTCAGAGATGAAGGATACGGGCAACCTCTAGAGAGCTAAGAATAACCCCCAGATGAGAGTTAACAAAGGAACAGAACTCCAGTTCTCCAACTGCAAGGAAATGGAATTCTGCCTACAATCAGTGACTTTGAAGAGAATCTCTAGGTCTGTGTGAGATTGTCCCAGCTGACACCTTGATTTTAGCTTTGTGAAATCCAGTCACTCTGTGCCCAGACTTCTGGCCGCTAAAAAATGGGTGTTATTTTAAGCTTCTATCTTGGCAATTTGTTAAGAATTCACAGAAAAGTGATACAGACAGTAATTTGCAAGCAGAACAACCAGATGACACAGTGTAACAGAAAAGAAGCACAGAACATTTGCAGAACTTAAGTCATTGGGTACCCCTGAACCAGGTGAGCAAGTGAAGTGGCAGAACACAAAGAACCTGGGTTTGGATCAGGGAGATTGTGCTCTTGGGTTATCTCATCTCTCTCTGTTCTTTTGTCTTCTCAAAGGTAACATAGGGAAGAAAGTAATGTAAACATAGGGTTAGGGTTATACATGTAGAAAGAAGGTTCGATACAGCCTTGGAGTGTATTAAGTGTTCACAATGTTATAGAGTCACAGCCATGGTAATTAATCATTTGGAGAAGGGGTCGGGACAGGAGAGGCCAGGTAATGTGGGGTGTTTTACATAGCGGAATAGAGATCACTACTACACTGGTATCACCTGGGGAGCTTGTTTTTTAAATGCAGGCACCTGACCCTGACTTTGGGCTCTCCAGATCAGATTATCTGGGGATGAGACCTAAGAATCTGCACTTCCACGAAGCTTCCAAACTGATTTATGTGAGAAGCATCAAATAAGAAAGAAGAAGGCTGCACCTAGATCATTGTTGTAGTGCAGGCAAGAATGTGGCTGGTGAAATAAACCAGAGCATTGGCAGTGAGGACAGGGAGGAAGTGTGGTAGACTTTGAAGCAGGTGTCATTGAGAGGAATGAAAAGCTAATCAGGTAGGGATAGCGACAAAGAGGAGGGCGGAGGACGGCCTGGGATCATTTTGAAGAGGTGGGTGGTGATGGGACATAGATTCAGATGGAGTCATGATTATCATTGGAGCGTACAGGTGGGAGGTCCTATAGAAAGAAAGGCTCAAATTCAGAAGCTATGTCAGGACTGGAAATACAATTCTGGTGTCTTTGAGTACATGACATGGGACAATGTCAAGAACAAAACCTAAAATGTATCTGCATTTGGGTGGAAGTCTAGGAGATCAGGAGCCATGGGAAAGGTGGACTGGTGCTGAATGAACAGTTATCCAAAAATTGGTCTCAGTGTTCCCAGCCTGGGAGCACTCCAAGTGGAGGAAGTCTGAAAGCCACCACTGAGAACCAGTTGCCAGCAGATCAATGACAGGACCAGCAGGCCTCTTCAGAGGGTGGGGGAAAAGTATGAGCATAAACAGAGGCAAGAAGTACGTTGTTATTCAGAAAGAAGGCAAAAAATAAGGTTCATGCACCCCATCCAATTGTGGGGTTCCCATGCTGTGAGTCCCACACTGAGCTTCCTACCTGTTCCCACACACAGAGCGTGGCTTTCTGTGTGCAGTCTTGGCTTAGCAATAGGTACTTCTTCATTTTCCCAGTCATGGTACTCTTCCTAGCCAGAGAAACCTTCTCATAACGACTTCCTGACCCCAGATGCTGGCCAGCTGCTGATAACACTCCTGACTTCCAGAAAGGACCTACCTCCCATGAACCCAGCACCATTTGCCTGCTCCTCTTTGTCTTCTTTTGTCCAATCCCTGACCCATACACCAGCAAAACAGCTCAATTCCTAAGCCCTGTGCTGACTGATCCACCCATCCTAAACGAAAGATCTGCTCACCTCGTAATCAGGACCTCATACCTGGACTTGCTACCCAGGGATGTGGTCATGGCGGCAGTACACTTTCACTTCAAATTCTCTTGCTGTTGGACATATTTCAGTTTCACCTGAGTCCTTCCTGGACCCAACACCTATCCTTCAAACATTTCATGGGTCAGGGTCAGGGACGGTGGTAAGGCTCTGAAAGGCAAAAAGATGTCAGAAGCCAAATGTATAGCCTGGGCTACATGGTGAATTTAGGACCAGCCTGGACTATAGAACAAGACCTTGTCTCAAAATAAATGAATCCATAAATAAATAAAATTTAAAAATTAAAAGGTTGGAAATGCTTCTCAGTAAGAAAACCTTGGGTTAAATCCTCAGTACCAAAGAAACAAAAAGAGTGATGAAATAACAGTTTACCTGCCAGTCCCTCACAGACCTTGGGCTCCTCTTTAGACCACTAAACTCTACTCCATATAGAACTGTTCCTGTTTTGGGGGCAGTACCCGGAAGAGTAGTTCTGTCCCCTCATCTCTAACTTGAAGGCCACAGGCTGTGAGGGGAGCCAGCCCAAAAAGAATCCAGGGAGATTGTAATCAGAGGTCACGCTGTGGGGAGCAGGGCCACCAAGGCCTTTGGAGCTCACATCTCAGCCTCTCCTGGCTAGGCCCCATCTCCCAACAATACTCAGTATACATGGGTACATGAGGCTTTTAGGGAACACTCCAGATCCAAACCACAACATGCTGCCCTTGATCCCCTAAAGACTCAAAAACTCTAAAAGGCTGCATTCTCAAAGGACTGTTAAACACTCCAAAAGACCCTGATGGGATCTGTGGAAGGTCTGAATTGGTACGTGGGAAGACCTGCCCTTGATGCTTCCCAGGGGAGAAAGGACTTCCTAAGGGAGAGTCAGTTTTATTGTGAAATCAAGGGTGGCTCCCTGCTGAAATCTAAGATTTCTTTACATCCTTTTGGCCTCTGGTAAGCTGAGGTTTGCTTCCTATGTGGTCAGCACCCAGGTCCCATAACTGGGCTTCTGGTTTCCAATTTGTCTGTGCAGCTGGATTCACGCGATAAGCAGGAATGAGGGCAGGCGTTCATCTCTGCGGGCTTCCTCATGGAAACGAAGGCAGGAGGCTGAGCTGGGATTAAAGAACAGGAATCCTGTGGGAAGGAACTGTGCAACTTTGGGGAAAGCCCATTAGTTATTTTTTTGCCTTCCTTAGCTCATCTCTTTGATGGGAAGAATAGTCATGCCTGCTTTAGATCCTTCCCCTACACAGCCCCCAGAGTGGCTGGCACACATCAATAGCAAATGGCGGCTGTCATGAGGTCATAGTTGTTTTGTTTTATATGTCAGATAATGGCCTGTCTCTGCTCAGAACCCTCTCATCCTACATGGGAACAAAGCCGAAGGTCTTGACTGGTACCCACGAGGGGAAGCCCAGTCCTCCTGCTCCATCCTTCTCACTGGTTCTCACTGCTGCAGCCACACTGGTCCTGGAGCAGCACATCAAGTATGCCAGACTTTGCCCTTCTGTTCCTTGACCTACAACCTTTGGTCCTTGCCACCCCCGTAGTTTCAGGAAATGGCTCTGGTGTCCCCTTCTCAGGGAACCCTCCTCGATCGCCCCAGCTGCGGTTGGCACTCCTTAGCCTAATCCGAGGACCCCTGCCCCTTCCCTGCGGTCTTCTCAGCACTTGCCATGCGCCCGCTGTGGGCTGTTTCCTTTTTATTCTGCCACTCTCCAGGGTAGATGCTTGTCTTTGCTCGCTGTGTTCTCCCTAGAGATAAAATAGTGTATACATCTGGGACTCAGCAAAACTGTCATGCACAAAGGTTTTAGTTCAAGTGTCACCTCCTCAGAGAGCCAACCTCCCACCCTGCCATTCCAGCCCCCTCACTCTGTAGTCCCTCACTCATCACTCTGCCCTGCTGTTCTTTATAGAACTTATCCACATATCATATGTGTGTGTGTGTGTGTGTGTGTGTGTGTGTGTGTGTATGTGTATGTATGTATAGTCTTTTCAGCTCTACAAGCCAACAAGGACTAGTTTTATTGGCATAACCCAAGAACCTATAATGACACCAGGTACAACATAGGCATGTGACACATATTTATTAAATGACTGCATTATTATATTCTATTGTTATTAATTGTGGTATTGGAAAACAGAAGACAAGGAACAGTTGTTCTGCTGAGAGTAAAGCAGGGCGGGGGGAGAGGATCCTAGATGGACTGCCCAGTGAGAGCCAAAGCACAGGTCAAGAATGCCATCATGGAGCACTTCCCACACCCAGATATCAAGCGTGTCTGGGAAGCCACACCACAGACAGCCACCAAGGATTTTTTTGTGCTCTGTAAATGCTTGGAAGGCAGATGATCAGGATCTTTCTGGGGCTTTGGAAGGAGCAGCAGCATTAAACCCACGTGTGGTCAGTCTCTTCTTGGATGTGTAGAGGAGCACTTCATTTTTAAAATAAAATTCAGTAGCTAAGACAAGCTCTGGAGCCATATGCTCAGGAGGGAGGATGAGGGGAGGAAGGGAGAGGCGAGAAAAGGAGAAGAGAGAGAACCCAGATGCCAGAGGCACACCATCTCTTCCAGATCCTGGCTTCGGCATCTACTTAAATGCGGTGTCTGTCCCACATTTCCTCACCTGTAAAATACCTACCTCATAAGATTGTCAGGAGACAGAAATATGTGTAGGTATCTAGGTTTCTTCTTCTTGTACCTCTCCTTCTCCTTCTCTTTCTCCTCCTCCTTCTCCTCCTCCTCCTCCTCCTCCTCCTCCTCCTTCAGTACCTAGGTATCTTTAACAGTGTGTGGCATATGCCAAAAACCAGGAAAGATCTGAGAATTTTTACCCAACCTTTGAGCGTAACGGTTAGCCTGCCACCCTTTGATAGATGATTGAAGACAACTGTTCAGAGTTCCCTGAGCCTTTTCCCAAAGAGGGGTACCAAGACATTTGTGTATACAGAGGGTTAAATCACAGGGGGGAGGAACCATAAAATTAAGTCTTTTATAACAGGCACGGCTCATGCCTATCCCTCTCTGTACAAGGAAAAATGGTTAATCTCTTTTAAGGCTGTTTGCTGACAGCCATCTTTGAAAAGATTGTCCAAACCAGAGGCAGTCAATGCTTCTGCTCACAAGCTATGCAGAGAAATATGAGATTCGTGGAGAACTGGATCAAGAGCATGTGATCAAAACTATTATTATTACTGTAAAAAATGAATCCATACAACATAACTTTATTTCTTTCAATGACCCTGAAATTGGCAGAAACTAGAACAAGCCAGGATGTGGGCTAAAGAAAAGTTACAAAGACTAATGGCAAGTCAAGGAACTTGAGTTTGTATTCAGTGACTAGACTACCAAATGCATTTCACAAATGGTTTTCCAGAAAAGCTTCTGTCAGGAATTGATTATGATATTGGGCAAATGAGTGTACAATTTCATGATGAATAATCTATCACTCCCTATCTTAGAAATTCAGGCACTCAATCTTTTTTGACAGGCAGCATGTATATTCTATTGCCAGGAAGGAAGGCAGTTGTCAAATTCCTAATTCTTTCTTATTGAAAAATTAACATTTAACTCAAATGTAAGATCTGGAAGAACACATAAGACCTTAATTACAAAGCACAATCCAAGATTTTTCCTAATTAATAAGCAGATGAAAAAAAGTCATTCAAATTCACAGAAGAACCCTGGGAGAAAAAAAAATTGGCTGGTGTTAACACTGAGTTCTAGAAAATGTTTAAATCTATCCAAATAGGCAGCCACCCCCACATCATAATCGCAATTTAATCATTTGCATGATTATTTCATTTGTAAGGCTAGCTGCACATCAAAAGCTATGCACAGAGATTGTATCTCTAGACTTTGTAATTTCTAGCAGTTTTATTGTGCTAACATACTGAAGACTTAGCCACTTGAAAAAAAAACAACTATTTTTTTTAATATGAAAGAAGGCATCTATTTGAATTCTGGGTCTACCCCTACTAGGTATGACCTCTGGTAAGTTGCTTGAGAACGTCTTCTACATGAGGTTATAGTGAAGGTGATCACTGACATGAATCAGTCATGTGCCTCCTTTCCCAATTTGGAATCAAACCAGACCCAGACCTGTGGTATGAAGTTTGGTGACTGGCTTCTTGAAGATACTGCTGGATGGGTAAATAAAATAGTAAGAATTTGGCTGCAATTAGCTTCCTGCATCCACTTGTCCCTACCATTCAGCTGCCACCATCCCCAGCCAGCCTTGCGGGCTTGCTGTTGGAACTGGGATCTGCATAGAAGCTGCTTAGGGTCAAGGATCAGCTACTGCAGCCTCAATGAGGAACAGAAAAAAAATAGGGTGGGTGGGCCTCCTGGGCTCTGGCTTAAGAGTAGAAATAGGCCTCATCTTGAGGCAAGGAGCCTGTGTGCCTTCATGAGATCAGAGATTTGCATAGAGGAAAGGAAGGTGAGATAAGTGCCCTTGGCCCCACCAGACAAGTCTCTCCAACCAGAGAGTCCCTGGATGACCAGGTCCCCTACCTGGCCATCATAGAATCTTTCCAAAGTAGAACCTAATCCAAGTCCTACGGGGAAGACCTGCCAGACACATGAAGCCTTTGGAGACATGAGCCCTGTTTCTCCTGCCGCGTCAACTCTGTCCCTCACCCAGGCCCCTTCCACACCATGCTCCTGTGCCCCGTCCACTTGGTAAGCATCTATTTACTTCCAGAAGCTGCTTCCGACCTCACAGCTGTGTTGAAGCTTCTCTGATTCTCATCTCCCACTGCTTGTTGGTCCCTGAGCTCTCTGTATCCAAAATCTCTGGTTTTTGAGCATAACACAGAAGTTAGCTTCAGATCCGGTACCTGTTGACCTTAGGCAAGTTAGCTAACTGGGTAGGTTCAGTTTTCTCGTTGGCAAAATAGGGATAAAAATAATACCTGGTAGTAATTGTAAAGATTATGTAGAAGTACAAGAAACACTTGCAAAAGGAATGTGAATCCCAGCATGCTGGAAGGCTGAGGCAGGAGGATCACAGGAGTCCAATTTGGGCAATTTAGCAACTCAGTGTGAAGGCTCCGGATTCAGGGCCATGACTGCAAAGAAAAAATTAAACAAAATACAACATGGCTCATCCAAAGCATCTGTGTTGGCTATTACTTATCAACTTACCAATTTTGGTCCATTACTATTATTTTCTTTAATTCAACTTCACCAGTCTCCCAGGCAGTATCTGTAGAGTTACATGTTGGAGGGGCTAGTTATGTTTACATGAAACAAATGAAATAAAATATATAAATATGTAAATTGAGAACCTACTGACCATCATTTCTTCTCCCAACATACCTACAGAGACACCACTTGGGGCAATGAGCCAATCATACTTAACAGCTTACACAGGTTGGAAATTGCGTGAAAGTCGGCACCAGAGCTGGACTCATTTTGGAGTTTCAGACAGTTTACAAATACTCTTGATAAGGCATACACCCTCCATAACTGGAATAAATGCACGGTTAAATGAATGTAGTTAAATCAACCAATGTTGATTCAATGTATCAGCCAATGTTCAGGCAAGCAGAAAATTCTACACAAAGTTCAGCAAATAACACATGAGAAATTGAACAATAAATAAATAAATGGTAAGATAAAAAATAGCCAATTAAGAATCAGAGTGAGCAGCCTTCCTCCTCCCCTGCCTCTGCTCCTGGGATTACTAGCATGGCCTCCAGTTTTTTCCCTCCCCTTTCAACAGTCCAACCTCCTGGCTCTGATAGTGAGTTGGAAGAGGTTTTAGGATAGAAGGAATCTTGCAATTATAATGAATCAGAATTTGGGGGGAAATCAGATTTCAGCAGCAGCAGTATACTCTATCTAAAAGGCACTTGTCCCTGAGGCTTGAAGAGATTAGAAGCTAATAATTTATACTGAAACCCACAAAGTCCTATTTCTTACCCTTGCCTTTTGATTGACAGGTATGAAAATAGAGACTGATTTGAAAACCTAGAGCTTTTTAACGAAAGCAGCATTAATTCCTCCATTAGATGCTAAGAATGAAGAGGATGGGAGGGCCCAGATACCACAAAGACCCAGATGTTACTGTGAGAGGCCACGCTTTTTTTCAGAAGACTCTCTCGCCAGCCCCTCCCTGTTTTGGTTGGCTTTCTAAGTCTTCTCAACCTCAAATTGGCAAAAATATTTTATTCCATGCAAGTTAAAATGCCCTCAAGCTACAGTCATTAGATTTGCTGGACAGCAGTGTCATTCTGATGCTATCGGCTCTCTCTTCCTATTTTCATGAATAATGTATAAGCAGGAGCTGTTAGAAATGGATGCTTCCATGGCTGCCAGCATCGTCACAATGCAAGTCCCTGCGTCCTCCACAGTCACTTCCTCTGTAGCTGTAGCAGGTTTCCCTTCTCTCCTGACCACCTCTGGTAGTCTGCCAGGCACAAAGACATTTCCAAAGATATCCTACTCCTGTTTATCCCTGAATAGTAACAAACAAGGGTAGAAGAGCTATTTATGACCTTCCTCCCTTTTTATGGTTATCCTAAACCAGACGAGCAGTGCTGGACCTCCTGGCACACCGGGATCATGGGTTTGACTCCTTGCTCCACCCCATAGGGGCGGCCATGTCTCCTACCTAAGTACCTGCCCAGAAAATTCTTCTTGGGTGCAGGCAAGAGCAGGAGGGGAAACTGGTGAAACTCCTCAACCTACTCTGCTTCATCTATATGAAAAATCTTTGTAAGAAAACAAAGATATTCCAGCCTGTATCTTCGCTCACTCATTCAATATATTTTTAAGTACCTGCAAGACTTTAGTGGTGGAGACTAATGCAGTAGCCAAGGAGGGTAGAAATAAATGTGGCTTGTTTACAGAGAAGAACAGTAATTTTTGAGGGTGCGTAATAAAGGGAGAAGTCGGTAAAGGGAGCAGAGGATGGAGATAAAGATCTGAGTATGGAGCTGAGTCGGTGGCGGGGACCCAGGTGGTGGGACGGCATATGCGAAGTCCCTGAAGCAGGAGGGGCCGGGGCTATGTTAGCCTACTGCTCAGTCCTGGCCTTCCTTCCACCTCCTAACTCTTTCTGCCCTCCCTGGTCCCTCCTCACTATGGCACTAGTTTGGAGCTTGTCTCCCTCCTTGTGGCAGATGCAGAGCCTGCCATACAGAAGGACCACAAGTGCAATGAGTATGTGTTTAAGTCCTAGTCAAGAACTTCGACTGAAAGCATCTCAGATGCCAGGCATGCAGTAGTTAAATAAGCCATGGTGCACCCACACATATTGGAGTGCTATCTGATCGTTAAAATGGATGTTTTCCAGAATAATGATCCTGGAAATTATTCTTGATACAATGTTAATTTTCAAAAGCAAAATACAAAATTCCTCTTAAGGCATGATCTCAATTTCATGCGGAACAATATGTAGGTAAAGGAAAAGAATAGAAGTACCTTTGTTAAAATATTAACAGGCTGTCCTACTGGTGGCATTATTAGAAGTTTTTTTTATATTATATTTTCCTCCAAATATTTTAGCTAATTTAAATAATTAATATTTAAATGAGTCAATTTAGTTGAACTAACTGCTGAGCACTTCATATATGGTCGGCATCGAGGGCAGGCAGAAAACATATGATCTTTATTCTAAAGAAATGCTTATATAATTTTTTTTTTAAAAAAAGAACAGCTGTCATCATGCCTACAAAACACTCCCAAAATGCTCTCCCCTGCCAGCATCAGCCGGGTGACCTCCATCCAGCACATCTTGCTGGTACCAACCAGAGATGCCAAGGATTGAACCACAGTGAGCGTCCGTTCATCGTGCAAGATCTGCCCAAGGCAAAGTGATCAAACCAGCATTCTTTCCTGTCAGCTACTAAAAACTCCCAGATTTTCTAACCTTGGGGCAGAAAGCTGTTTGTATAATTCACTTTATAAAATTCAATCCCTGCCTCCCTGCCTGCTTACTTTATTTCCAGCCCTCCTGTGGGTACATTTTCAAGGAATTTCTTCCCCGGGAAGCAGCTGTGAAGGATTCCAGATAGAAACATAGCTCCCACTACTTGCTAGCTCCTAACTGTACCCTAAGCAGGGCTTGTGATTAAACCACAGACAAAGCATCAGCCTGAGCCAGCAAGAAACCAGCAGGAGCCCAAGGACTCCTGTGAGCAAAGAGTGATTGTTTTCATGCAAATTGTTTTTAGTAGTAGGGAGATAACAGGCAAATGAAATATGGGAGATAGGCAGAGATTTTTCTAAATCAATCTTGGGGGCGGGAGAGCTCTTTAATAAAACCTCAGCATGTCGTTAACAGTGAAACTATAAAATTCCCATATTTCTTATCAAGTGAAATAGAATTAGTCTGTAATGTGGCTTCTCCTCCTCTCCCAGCCCAGCACAATCAACGCCTCTTTCTGCCTCTTCAATGTTCCCTCTCAGCCTTAACTGAAAAGTCCCTCTTGGAAGGGCAGTACTTCCTGCCCGTGAAGAGTGTATTAACCAGAGGATGATTTTAAGTGGGAGACAGAATGAGCCATATTAATTCCATTTATTGCCTATTTATTTTCATGTACTTAGGGAAGACTATGGCTAGCACTTCCAAGCCATGATTTTATTATTGAATGTAGCAGCCTGAGTTTTTACAAAATGAGTTAACACAGAGTTAGTAAAGAGAAAAGTATTAAGTAAATCATGATATTCATGATATGTAAATATGATTTTAAAAACTGTGAAGTGGTGCATACATATATGATGTTTGGAAAATACAAGTAGGCATTCTGCAACAGATCCAACTCAGCTACTGGGAAAAGGCCAGAAAAATCAGTTGGTTAATTGCAGTAGCTTAGATGTAGACATTTGCATTTAATTCCAGGTTATCAATATCTTTTTACAGTTCTGAATCCTGGCACTTTCTGAATTTGTTGATCTGAGTTTACAGACGAGGAGACTTTGGCTCTAAGAGGCTCTAGGAGAGTTGTTGTTTTGTTCTAAAAAATCAGAAATTTCACACAAAAATGCATATTTATTTTTCTCTTTAAAAACTGGAAATTCTAGCAGACTATGTCTTCATCTCTATGTGACAATAATCAGGTGACCACAGGCCCCAGGAGTTGTTCTTCCCTGTCATAAGGTCCTACTCATCCTCTTCTGGGGCTGCCCCAACCACATGTGGTGGAAGGAAAGGGTTTTTTTTTTTCCCTCTATACTTCCTCTTCTTCTGCTTCTCAACAGTCTCTTTCTTCCTCTTTCTTCCAGTCCCACCTCACTCTCACGGACATGTCCTCAGACACTAAAATACCTCCAGGAAATGAGTAGGAGATGTTTTTGTCTTCCCTTACTGACTCCCATCGTTCTCCATGCCTGAAAGCTGTTCCAAATTCACTAAGAGGTCCCAGATTGACTAATTTATTCCCTTTTAGCCAAAATGGCAATGATCATTTGAATTCATATTATTTTGTCATAGGGTGTGAGGTAGGGATGAAAATTCTATTCCCCCCCCACACTTAGTATCATAAAGTATAGCATAATAATATAGAGGGAACAGACACCTATTTTGAAGCCAGGGTATCTGGGGTTAAGTCCTGGTTCTTTCGTTCCTGGCTATGTGATCTTGGGCAAGTCATTAACTTTTCTGCACCTCACCTTTCTTGTCTGGAAACAGGAGATGGTAGCACTACTGCTTAGAATTGTTCGAAAGCAGGCTCATCCAACCTACAACCCACTGGTTTGTGCTCTTGTGTTTTTGAGTGAAGAGAGATGATCTTAGGCCACATATAGAATATATGCTACAGTTAACGTACATATGTGACTACTAAAACATTCTTTGAAAAACATTTTTTGTTACAACATTAAACATATAAAGGGTAACATCAAAGCAGAAAAATAAGGCAACCCGAGGTTGAATGTGCCTGTAAAGATTAAATGAGTGAATGTATATAAAATATTTAGAATACAGTCTGCCTCATACTAAAGGTTGCAAAATTATGAATTATTATATGAGTAATTAATCGTCTTCCATTTTATAAATTATCACTGGAAAAAAAGCCCTCTGCACTTAGGTATGATTAAATCCATTATATTCCTCTTATCCAAAAGTAACAATTTGATGTTGGCAAATAAGTGCCAGGCGTTGAATTAAGCCCTGGGAAAAAGGAAGGAAGGAAAGAAAAAAGGAAAAAGAAAAGAAGAAAAAGAAAGAAAGAAAATATTATTTCCTTTTAAGGACTTTTGCACCAAACTGGGAGAGTAGCTCAGTGACACAGCATGCATGGGTGCTGGGTTCACTCCCCAGAATAAAACTACAAGTCTCCCTACCTAGTGGCTTTGGTATTTGAGATAAAATTTAAGCAAATACCATATGACAAATGTTTAAATAAGGATCAAGTTAAATTAAGCAAAAAATCATATCGCAATTGTTTAAATAAATAGGAATCTCATGGAGAACAAAGAATTATTTCCAATGCATTCCACAAAAATAGGTTTCCAAGAGCCAGACAAAAATTGAGAAATTGAAAGTACCTGTAGTGAGGAGCAGAGTCCTGAATTTAAGACCAGAAGAGTAGAAGCCAGAGGAAGGTGCTGAAAGCTTTTGGGGGAAAATGACAAGGAAGGGCTTGAGAGTTACCCATACACACAAGGAACACAGGCTGAGGATGAAAGCGAGAAAGAGCAATCCGTATTCCAGAACAGTTAAGATCTGCCATATGCGTTCACTCTACCTAAGTTCTCCTATAGCATGTTACATTTACATAGCTTCCGTTAAGTAATTTAACAAACTCCAGTAGTAGGATGCCTCTGCCAGTGAACACCCAGGACCACACACCAGAGGGAGGCCGATTGGGGTTCTGTCAAACAGAGCTGACTCCTGACTTCTACTATGGCTGTCTCGATCAAAAACCAATAATTTCTTAATTCTCAAACTGAATATCAACTTATTTTATATCGATGAAATTAATGACTTGTTAGCTGACATGATAGATGTTAGAAAAGGACTCTTGTTAGAGGCAGTCGAGATGTTTGGATTGGCTAAAATAGTTTAAAAATAACCTACCTCATCCCCCAACACACACGCATGCAAGTGTGTTTGCACGGAGGCACGCACATACCTGGAACAAGTAAGGAGTGAGAATCAAGCCAATCTAGAATGTTGGGAAGGCACCTGACACCTGCTCCCTCATCGATTTCTGGCTCTTGGCTTGGAATTTTACTTGCCTTGTATCTGCGGGGTCCAGAACCCTGCCTCAGAAGTCTCGTCTCTGGAACTCTTACATCAAAGCAGAAAAGGACAGAGAATAGTAACTTCGTCTAGTTTAAGTGCTATTTTACACTTGTGCAGCTATAACTTTTTAAAACTAGAAGTGTGGCTGAACGTGGCTTGAACCTTGCCTTTTGGTCAAATAAGATGTGAGGTTTTGGGGGAAAGTGACCCCTTACCACTTTAGGTGCTTAATGGGCTGCTATGATCTTCCAAAAAAAAAAAAAAATCTAAGAGCAATGTACAAATCAGGCTAATCCTGTTCCCAAGAGGAGGCAGGACCTCATGAGTCCGAGGATCTTATCAGTTCTGACCTTGGATCCTCTGATGGTTCCTAGCCAATCCTAAAAAAGCATGTCCTGGAAGAGTCAGAAATGACAGTGGCTGGCAGGAGGTTGGCCGTCTTCCTTAGAGGGATGCAGTACGAAGCTAAGCTCTCACTGGCCTTAGTTTGGTGTTGAAATGCTTTCCATTTGTTTCCAGCTGTTCTCAACAGCCCGGTGGGAGTCCTCACTACCCCAGGTGCCTCCTCGAGGTCTCATCCAGGCTTCCATATTCCAGATTTCCTCAGAGAGTGTCTCTCATCAACATTTCTCAGTCTGTTTGTGGGTTGAGTCAGAGTAAGAGGAAGGTGCTGGGATGGATGGCAGGTAGGAAACAGTACTGAAATACCCTAGCTTGCCAACTGTGATGATCTGGATCTAGAATGCCTCTGAAAAATCCTCGTGTGTTTGGAAGGGGATTGGATCACAGGAGTTAATTGTAAGACTGGATTAATCCATTGATGATTTCATGTGCTGTTAAGAAGTGAAGCCTGTTTGGAAGGGGCAGATCCTGGGGCATGATCTGGAAAAGTCCATCTCTGTCGTTGTTTGGATCTGGAACGGCCCCCAAAAGCCTCATGTTCCTATGGATACTGTAGATTTGTTGGAGGTGGGGCCTGACGGGAAGTGGTGGATGCTGGAGGCTTGACCTGGAGGCAGGGGTGCTGGTTCCACCCTTCCCCTTAGACATCTCTGTTCTGCCATGCTGCTGTGAAAATCTGTCTTTGGAGCTCCAGCTCTGGCCTCAGACTTGGCCCAAGCCCTGCCGTGTGATTCCGCCATTTTCTAGCTGCCCACTCATACATGGATTGAGACTTTCTGAAACCATAAGCTAAGATAAAAATTTTCCTTTTCCTCTCTTAATTTGTAGGTGTTGGGTATTGTAACCCAGTGACAAGAAAGCAGCCAAGATAGCTTCTGGTCTAGAGACATCAGAGGTGCTGTATATTACATAGGCAGATCTCTGAAACTTGGACGTATCATGGGGGAAAAAATCATCCTGTCTATTCGTAGGAAGGTCTAGAGCAGTCTACACAGATCAACTTCCTACAGTGATGGAAATGTTCTCTTTTAGAACTGATCAACATGATAGCCACTTGCCACATGCAAGTACTTAGCATTCAAAATATAACTAGTATGACAGAGAAACTGGATTTTACATTATTTTTCATTTTAATTAATTTTTATACTAAGTAGCAACATATGGGTAAGAGTTACTGTGTTGGACAGTACAGGCATAGAATCTGGCTTCTCCCTATATCCCTTAGTATATTTTCTTAATTCTGAGACCATTTGATCTATGGCTAGTCCCTTCCTCCTGATCTGTCACCTTGATCTGAGTCCTCTGGGTTGCTCTCCCTTCTTCAATTCTCTGGAATAGTCTAGCTTGTATGGTTAAAGGGAAGGAAAACAATGCTCCCAACCATTTCTCCAGCAGAGATAAGCAGGAAGTTAGGCCACTAGGAAATAGGGTCTTTAATGACATATGAGACTCAGAGTTAGAAACTAATTTGGAAAAGCCATTTGGAACTAATAATTCCAATGGTGCTATCGATAATAATAGTGTATTCTTACTTACATATGGGTATATATACTTCGACACAATTCATCCTGCATGGAAAGCAAGCAGAACAAGAATTAGACATCCAATTTTAAGGATCAGAAAACCAAAGGCTGGTTTAGCTAATAGAATCACATAGCAGATAAATATAGAACTAGGACCAGAACCATGTGTTTTGGCTAATAACTCCTGACCAGTGGGATATTTCTTGATTACAGAGGAAAATGACAGGACAAGAGATGGACCATAATCACCCCAACAGATTGACCATGACATAAGCGAGGCTCTTTTCTTTCAGAACTGCAATGAGCCCTTTTGCAGATGTCTCATGTTTTCTTCCCTAGCGCTGCAGAAACCACAATGAGGCACAGGAGTTTAGGAAGTTGTGTGTTCTAGTTTTCTGGTGGGCCACCTGGACTTCACTGTGTTCTAACTATACACCTCTGGATCTTACCAGCAGGACTCCTACCTTTTGCGCAACTCCAGAGGCTCATTCTTCTGTGATACAGTAGGCAACACACTGGCATTGCTCTAGTGCTCTTTATATATGAATTGAACAAGCCAGGTTTCTTATGCCTTAGTTGAATTCATTTTCGTATTATTTTTCTAGGTTCTGCAATTAAGCAAGCATCAGACTGACGAGTCTCATCCTTGCTGTTTTTCAGAATTGGTGGCACATTCCATGCTCCATCTTTTGAGAAGCTACAGCTGGGTCTGCACATCTGCAGTTTTCTAGAGCTCCTCCAGATAATTCCAATGCTGAGACTTGAGTAGAATGTCAGGCCAGGAATAAAGAGGCCTGCCCATGTTCTGACACTCGACTTTTCCCACACACTGACCCTCCTGAGCTTGTCTCCTGTATCATCAAATATACAGATATGAGGCCAACCCCACTTTTGTGAGTTTCAAGCATGAGAGCTTGTATGAAAGAATTTTGAAAAGTAAGCTGTATATTTACAGCAGAAAGCTGGTGGCCAGTGGTCAGGCTCCACCTGCAAACAGGCCTTCAGTGGCAATTCCACTGGGATGTGCATGGTCTGCTTGCCTCCATCCCACTGGGCTAAAAATGGGAAAAGAGTAGGTGGAGCTCAAAATACACAAACTCAAGTGTAATTGTGTGGGCAGCTTCCACGTAGCTAGGTAATTCTGGACAAATGAAAGCTTGAGTGCGCACAGCTATATTTATTTAAAAAAATAACTGATGAAATCCCCTAGGAATCTTATGGCATTCACTTCAGTTTTATCTGATTAGAATCCATGGGATTAGAAAACCCCAGGCATGAATCAAGGAGAACACAAGTGTTTATTCCTCACCTAAGAGCCAATACTTGAGGGTAAACCAGCAGTGTTTTGATATGGGAACATTTTAATTTTGGAAGCCAAATGCAGATAGAGACCACGTTGCTCTTAATTTCAAGCAACACAGACATACACATCCCAGTTAAATGCTCAAAATTTGACTATTATGGAACCCTAGCTATATTCAAATTATAGATTTTCAAATATGCTGATTTGCTTACATATTTTGCTGATAATTTTCCTTTGAAACATCACAGCTTTTACCTCGAACAAATAGATGTGTTTTATTTCTATATCAATTGCATTTTGTTCATTCAATGCATCACAAATGGTCATAGCAGGAAAATAAATGCATTAAGGATTATCATTTTGCAAAAGAGTGAGAAGGAGGACACTGGAGCAAGGAACTGAAGCTCTTGGATGTCTCAAACTACTTAGGTAGAAAATTCAAATTTCTTCCCCTAAGAGAGACATTCTCAAACTTCAACTCCTACTAAGATTACTATCTGAAATAGATATAAGAATCTTATTAAAGAAAACAAGGAACTATTGGGTGGGCTGGGGCATCTATATTTTAAGCAAGTATTTAAAACCATTGTCCAGAGTATCATATAAAGAGATGGGCACTTGAAAGCTGATGGAAAATTTCAGTGTGTAATCAAGTTAACCAACTATTAAAAATCATAATTCCTACCAAAAGCTTCACTGAACCCCCTTATAATAAAAGACACTGCCTAAAAGGGATCTCCTAGATCATTTCTTTGTTTTCCTGGTGGGTCATAGGTTGGATGTAATTGAATCACATCGGAACTTTGGCTTTCTGACAGGGTCACCCAATACAGTTGTGCAACTTGAGCACTGCATATGGGCATCACTCTAAAGGATACCACATTTAGAATAAACACAGTTGATTTGTGTATTTACTGTGACAGTTTTTTGACAGATGGCAGTAATGTGTTTTGTTCCAACAAGCCAGCCATGACAATGACATTCCAATAAATGTAAGCAAAGTATCTTGAAGAAAAGGCAGAAATGTCCTTTGTGATTGACTCATGAGTGCAGTTTGGCTAGCTGCATCTAGTTCTGATTCCTGTCTCCTGATTTCTTTCCTGGTCATGCCTGGTGCCTTAGTTACATTTCTGTTGCTGTGACTAAATATCTGATATGTACAACTTTAAGGAAGAAAGATTTATTTCAGCTCACAGCTTCAGAAGGTCACAATCCATTGATAGGTAGCTGAAAATGGTATAAGCATATGGCAGAGATGAAGGTAGAGGCAGCTCCTCATGGCATTGCAAACAGAAAGCCAAGTCCAGGAGGAAGGGAGTAAGTAGCATATATCCTCCTAGGTCCTGTCCCTGTGATCTACCCTTCCAGGTTTAAGCCCTTAATCCACCACATGCCTGTAACCTATAATCTTCCACATGCCTGTCTCCACCACACACTTGTAATTCACCACATCCCTATAATCCACCTCTGTAGACCAGACTCCCATCTCCTAAGAGCACATAGTTCCATAGATATCCCACAACCACCAAACACCTGAGGCTTTGAGGGGACACTCCAGATTCAAACCATAGCATCTGGTCTGAGAAAAAAAAGCCTTTTCTGCTTGAAAGAGAATTGAGTAGGTATCAGTGGAACATGCATGGTCCATAAGCCTCTCCCCTTTTCTGAGCAGGCTTCATAGGCTTTGTTGGCCAGCGTAGCAGACAGAACCTCGCACTCAAACTTTCCCACTCACTGGCTTTCCTGAGTCTATTTTCTGATCCCAAAAATGGGAAGATGGGAGGCTGGGCCTACTTTTGTGAATTTCAAGCATGAGAACTTATGTAAAAGAGTTATGGAGTCACCTGTGCAATTACAGTAGAGGAAACCGGTGGCAATAGGCCTGGGATTCAGTCACTTAGTGACAACTTCACTTAGGTGCACATGTCACTAAGTGACTGAATCACAGGCCTATTGCCACCAGTTCCCTCTACTGTAACGTTTCCCACACTTGAGGCGTAAGTGTGTACTTCCTGCCTCCCCGGGAAGTCTCAAAAAAGAAATGTTTTGTAAAGAAAGGGTGGTGGACTCTCAAATTGTATCTTTTCTCCCCTCCGCTTTCACACCACAGCTGTTCTCAAGTAACCTCCCCCTCACCTTCACATTTGTCTCTGCAATTCTGACCAAAATGAGGAAGTCTGTGATGGGCTGCATTGAGATGCTTTCAGTGTGAGACCCCAACACTCTAGTTCCTGGAAGAAGCAATGAGGTTTCTTGGTTTGAGGATATTCTGTTCAGTGCAGGGTTGCTTTGCTAAGTCTGGTGGCCTTTTATAAATCAAGTAGCATATAAACCAAGTGAATGCCATGCTGGGTGGGAAATGACCTTGTCTACAATGGATCTGTGGGACATGCACTTATTTTATTTGTTTACTTAAGTACACCTTCATTCACTGAGCATGTAGCATGTGCCAGGTGCTTTGTTGGCAGTTGGTGCTAATCAGAGAACACGACAAATTCTTGCCTTCTTGGAGCACACAAGTCAGGAATGGAGATGTGGGCAATTACGTACACAATTGCATATGGCATTGAATACTTTAAAGGAAAGAATATCATTTTGATAGAAGAAATGATGCCATGGACAGAGCTGAGTGACAGAAGTCATGTGTAGGCAGGGCATGAAGGCTGAGACCTGCAGGGTCAGAGACTCGCAAAGGTTGGGATGCTTGTCCCAGGCAGCAAAAAGTCACAGAAAGATGGTAAACTAAAGCTGAATGTGGGGGTGACCCCTGTAATTTCAGCTATTTGGGAGGCTGAGGCAGGAGGACTGAAGGCAAGCCTGGGAAACTTTAGTAATACTTATCTCAAAAGAAACAAAAGAAAAACGATTGTTAACTTTGATTTGAAGACTCGAGGATATAAATTTCCACCCTTCTTCACCTTTCTCACAGCTCCTAAGATCCCTCTTTCCTTTGGCGCCTTTGTTATTTCCACTAGGGCACGGGAGAAGCACCAAGAAGATGCTAATGGAGATAAGTAAACTCTTACTGTGTGTCAGATGAGTTCTGGGCATTAATTTGTTTTATCCTCATGACCACACTATGGCGGGGACCTGCTCCTGCCTCCACCTTACAGATGAGGAAGATACCCAAGTCAAAGAATGATCACTATTATTATCAAAATTAGCAAATTTGCTCAATCTCATGAGCATTTTTAGATTTTTGACAGAAATTCTTTTTGCTCCTTCTTGACCTTTTCTCTGCTTATTTAGCGTCTTGATGCTAGACCCTCCTGTGTAATTTGCAAAGTTCAAAAGCTTGGGGTTTTTCTCTATTGTTCTTGTTACTAGTGCAAAACATTTAAGACTGCTACACAGGCTTTGTAGGGAAATCATTTGCGGTACCTTGCCTGGCTAGAGGTATTTCTTAGAATTCTAGTCACATCAGAAAATGTTTATTGAGAGCCTACTAATTGCCCAGCATGACCCCAGAGATGCCAAGACCCGCTTCAAAAATTCAAAATCAAGGGGAAAACCACACAAATAGCAGCCTATAAGACAGGATGTGTGTCCTGTAACTGATGTACAAATACATATTTGGGTAACTTTGATCGACAGTCAAGTAAACAAATGCTGATTGGGAAAAGCATGATCTATAGTTAAGTAGACATCTACCCAGAAGGTAGCTTCTTAACTTTAGTTCACTTCTTTTTTCCTAAATAACAAGCATGTAACTGGTCAAAAGCCCTTCTTTCAATATGAAGATACAATGATTCCATGTTTTGGAATGTGTTGCTCTCATATACTGGATTTGTCTGAAAAAATTTCCCCACAAAACCAGGTTTTTCCTAATTACCTACTGTGTAGGCAGATTTTTCTATTGCCAACTTGATTTTAACTTTTTAAAAATTTTAAATGTATGGAAGCTAATCTTCAAAGACATGGCCTGTGTAAATGAAACAGTAATTGTTGATGAAGGAGTGTCTGGTATGCTTATTTCTAAGTAGAAAAGGAATTTAATTTTGTGACAAATAATGAGTCACTTTTTGCAACTGCGCTAGGACACTTCCATCACTCTCTCTGATCCCCTTTCTCATTTAGTTATGTATAAAACAAACAGGAAAGGGAAATTATGTACTGGGCCACTGAGCGACTGGCCTCATCAGTTAAGATTACAGTTTTATATTTATGTTTCTTTTATTTTTCAAGATGAAAACCTGCAGAAATTCTTATTTGAATTTTGATGGGAACAAAGTTTCCCCCTTTAGGACCTAGCTGTATTTCTCACCTATTACTACAGAGAGAGAATGCAGGAACGAATGAGCAGCTTCTCCAGCATACAGTTCAAGCTTCCCCTTCCCAAATCATGTCTTCTGTCTGAAATCCTCACATCTTAGGACACAAAAATATCAGAGAGGAGGAAAAGGATCCAGCAACTACTAAATCAATGGAAAACACAGTAACACGAGTGTCAGAGAAGCACATTCCAAGGGCAGTTCATGGAAACAAACCCCATTAAAAGTCCTTTCTGATCAGAAGCCTGAGAAGCCTCCTCCTTGCTTCCTATGGTTGAATGCATCTCAGAACATATTTTTTAGAAGCAAAATATAAGCTGTGACATAATTACTACCCAGAAGCTGGATCCTAACATGCACCACAAGGAACTGGCAACATGTCTTGGTTCTTGTACCCTTCATGGAAGAATTCAGTCAAAGCACATAGGCTGCATAGGCTGTCGTGCAAAGCAGAGGTAGAGTTCATTGTTATATGATAGATTTTCAGAGAGAGAAATGCACCTTCAAGAGAGAAGGGGCCAAGTTGCAAAATGGCAGCTGTGCTGAATGAAGTCTCCAGTTATACTTACAAGAGTAACTGGGTTTTTCAAGGAATATCCTTCGCTTCCTCCGAGGTCATTCTTCCTTTATAGATAAAATGGGCTGTGTTGTATTTCAGAGAAGCCGGTCCTTGTTTGCTGTCAAGGTGGGTGTTTTCCTTTTAGTTCATTTGGAGACCTTGAGGTCCTTTCTTATCCCTCACTTATGGTCTGGATTTCATGAGGGCCTTCCTGGAGCTTATCAGCATGCTCAGAAAATGTTACCTTTTCTTGAGCTAAAGCTTAAATGTCACAAGGCTAATGATTAAGAAAGTAAAAGGGAAAATTATGTCTTCTTTACTTTTCATGTAACCCCAGCTGCCTGCCTCTAGACCTGCTAATGTCTAACTTCGTACTGAACAATAATTCCTTGAGTAGGTGAGGTTATGAGATCCCAGGCCTACACCTTTAGATGGCAGATGTCACGGTTTGGATGTGGAGTGTCCCCCAAAAGCCTCATGTGTTTAGATGTTGTAAAGTACTCATGTACTGTTGAGAGGTGGGATCTGGTTGGAGGGATCAGAACACTGGGGCTTGATCCAAAAAGAAAGAATCACTGGGGCAATATCCAAAAGGGTAGCTCCACGCTTCCTCTGGACTTGGCTTCCCGTATGTGATGCCCTGAACAGCTCCCTTCCAGCTCGCCTCTGCCATGTGCTTCCACCACTGCCAGCCTCCCAAGAATGGACTAAATGAGGCCTTCTGAAACTATGAGCTAAGATGAATCTTTCCTCCCTTAAGTTGTGGATATTGGGTATTCTGTCCTAGCCACAAGAAAGTAACTAACACAGGAGGGAAACAGGTGGGCGGGTACTAGTTCTCAGTATGGGAGAGGTGACATGGAGAACACCACTGACACATGGACAAATTTCTGGATCCTTATCATATTAATCAATAAAAGCATTTTTATTTTCCTCTAAGACAGTCAGGGATTTATTTATTTATTTTTTTGTTTGTTTATTTATTTATTTAGAGACAGGGTCTTGCTCTGTAGCCCAGGCTGATCCTGAACTCACTATGTAGCTCAGGCTGGCCTTGGATGGTCAGGGATTTAAAAGTAATTTCTGCTAAAAACTGTGACTTTTCACTTGAGCCTATAGATAGATAACCACTGGGTTATCTATCTGCAAAACAAAGCCTGACCTTCATTTTGCATCTTCTATTACCTTAAAACTTTTGAAATAGATGTTAATCTTTAGGAAAGAGTTGGCCAAATGCCGTTGTTAGCCCTAAATATACCTATCTTACATTATTCCTCATCAAGATTGAGCATAAGCCAGGTTTGGTGGTGCATGCCCATGATTCTAGCACTGAGTCAGGGATGTTACAAGTGTGATCCCAGCCCAGGCAACTTAGCAACTTAACAAGACCCTGTCTCCAAGCAAAAACTAAAATAGTTTCAGACTCTTATTCTGGAACAGTGTCTAGAAATCTCCAGTCATTATCCTAAATCCATGATCACTTGGTTCCAGAAAATGTAGAGCCTGACAGTCCACCCTTGATGAGATCACTCTCCCACACAGAATCCATCATCTCAAGGGACGCTAACTGGTCCACCAGTTGCAAGGATTCCTGCGAAGCTGTGAAACCAGGAAGGTCAAGGAAGACCTTGGCCCATAAAACCATAAGCCCCCAGGACCTCATAAAACTAGTCTATGTTCTTTTGTGAATGGACCAGTCTGATCTACTTCTTCTGGCCTGTGTCCTTTCAATATCTCAACCTGAAGCCTCTCTTCTATTTTTTCTTACTTTCCTTTGTGAGGAGACCAGTTTGATCTTTGTCAGAGCTGTGCTTCCCTTTATGTTCTCTTGCTATCCAATTAAAGATTTGCCTATAAGTTCATACTGTTACTGCTTTAGTTTTAATTTTTATTATCATGACAGCATGAACTTGTGTTAGTGAACGACAGAGGAACCCTCAGGATGGCAGTTTATAGCCCAGATCTCTAAATCTGAATGGTAAAATAAAAAGAATGCCTTTATGTTTTCTAACCTCTAACTAAAACTTAACATTTTCAATAATTGCAAGCGTAGGCAACATACTAGAGTACTAATAGTAGCACCTGTGCCTTTGTCACCAAGAAAAATCACAGATCTTTTTAGGCCAGATGACAGTCCCTGTAGCTCTCTCAGTGGATACTTACGACTACTTCAGATCAACATTAAAGATCAGAGGAGCCGCTGGGTCTTGTTTACATTGCTACTTAAAAAGCATATATCACCATGCCTTTGTTTCCAAAAATTCTTTTGTAACTGTACTTCAACATAGTTGGCTTCTATAATTCTACATGTTTTATTTTATGTATTTTTAATTGTTTTGGGAAGAATACAAAGATCTCCCCAGCTTGACTAAGAGGTCCACTCTCACCTAAATGCTGACTACGTCTTAGGAGACTTCATTGATGCTCCATTGCTTTTGGAGACTCTTGGTGCCACCCAATGCACAAAACTAGCTTCATACAGCAAAGGGCCTACAAGAAAACTGTCCATTTAGTTCATTTCATTGTGCCTTTCATATGATTTCAGTTATCTCTTTTATAATAACACAACTCAACAAAAACCTCAAAGATAGCACAATTGTAAAATATAGAATTATTTGACATTCAAATGGCTGGTTAAAATAGTGTCAGCTTTCAGCTGTTCCAGAGCTGGCTATCTACACTATGAATTACCAAGGTCCTCTTTTCTCCCTGGGTTCCTCTTTGGCTGTATACCATGTGTTTTTTCAATAGTGGGTCACAGGTGCACTGACAGGCAGAAAGCATGCCAAGTAAATGACATTCAAATCTGATCATTTTCCTACATCACTATGAATTGGGGATGGGCGGAGGTTGCAAATGTTGATTAAATTAAGATTTAGATTACCTGTGGCTCTTAATTACCATTCCATCCACATCCCAGTGCCCTCCATCTCCTCCCTGTTACTGCACTCCTGTAACTCTAATGAGACGCTTATCATGCTATTTTGTATTGTTAGCTATCTCTGTGGTCCAAATGGAACCTGTATTATCCTCCTCTTGTATTGCCCCTGGTGCTTGACAGACAATAGATTTCAGTAAATAGGTGTGTCTGAGCTGAATAGTTGTCTATTGTGCGTATTCAGCGAGCCTTCATGCTTGAGGCTGCCAGTGCAAACAGGCTCATTTTGTATCTTGAATTTATCTATGCAATATCTATTCCACCATAACTGAACACTTACTATGTGCTAGGCATCATGCTAGACATCAGAGACTGAGATGAATATCATCTAACTGCTTCCTTCACGGGGCCCTGAGCCAAAGGGACAACAGAAACGACAGTGGAACATAAAGAGAGCAAATAGAGTGGTGTGAACAAGGTACACTGGCAGCTCTGAGGAAAAATGGATCAATTCTGGAGAAGTGTCAGAAAAGATGTAAAGACAGCTCCAAAGGATTTAGCCAATAGGGGAAGGAGGTGGAGACTTTCCAGATGCAAACAGCCTGCAGTCTGTCAATATTGTAGCAATATGTAGAGTTCTTCACCTACCCATCACCCACTTCTTTCCCCACCCTCCTTCTTCTCTGTTGAAAGAACTTAGTTTTATCTTTAGGCATAAGGGAAGCCCCTCCCCAAACCCTCACCCAGACTCACGAGCTGCTCATGATCGATCCCTTTCTCTCTGCCAGTTATTGAAATCAGGTAGGCATGTGACTACATTCTGGTCAATAAAAATATAAGAGGAAGTCTGCACAGGGACTTCTTTTGGGGCATACAGAGTCTTCCTAGGAGAAAGCTAGCCTTTCCTCTCTTGTCTTGAAAATTAATATGATGTTTGCAGCCATGGCAGCTATCTTGTGACAGCAGGAAGATAATAAGAGCCTGGGGGGCTCTTGGATAGTAACACTGAATAGCAACCAAGGCTAGCAACTGGACTCCTCATGCAAGAAAAAACATTAACCCCCACTTGCCTATGCTAAAGCACGTCGACTTCCTTAGTGCTAAATACATCTTAACTGACTAACCATCCAAAACCAAAGTTTCACAGGTCTTCCCAATGGGTGCTGGTGAGATCTCACCTATTACTTAAAAGGGTTTTACCTGTTGATTATCTCCGACCCACATAGCTCTGGAACTCAATCTCTTTCTCCTTTAGTCCCCCAGTAATTTTGGGAAGTTCCCAGATGAACATTGTTGAGAAGGCAACTTCTCTGTTTCTCTGAATTTCCCCTTTGATGTGAGGATGTGGAGAAAGTTCTCTCTGATTCTTTCTTACTCTGTCACTAGATCCCAAGGTGATGCAAATACCCTAACTACTATAAACTGCTGGTTAAAGTCTATTGTCTAGCTCCTGAATACCCCCAACCCTTTGATAAGGAATGTCTGAGGAAGGAAGCATGCTGTTTTCATCTAGTTTTGTGTGTGTGTGTGTGTGTGTGTGTGTGTGAGATTTTCCATAGAAACCCAACATTAATCTCTGCTTTTAAACACAACAAAATAGCAACCCAAGCTCCCAGGCATATCAACCCATACCAATAGATTCTCCTCAGATTTCAAGCCTTCAGACCACAAAAGCTACCCTCCGAATCTAGGCCAGGACCCAGTTACATGTACACAAGATTGAATGGAGAACATAACATTGCAATGGTAACAGAGAAGGACCTCACATGTCAAACTAAGAGATTTAAGCTCAGTTCTCTAAGCCAGCATTTCCCAACAAGTGTGCCAGATTGAATGCTGAGATTCTACCTTTGGAGCTTCCTGGCTCATAGAGCCCCTGACCGTGTTACTGCCAGCATCTAGTGGCCTTATCTGAGCCAGGAAGGTATTGCTAAGCAGAACCTTGCTGTGATAAGACTGTGACACAAAAATATTGAGGAACAATGAAGAACCATTGAAAATTTTCTAACAGGAAGCAATCTGACCAGATTTCCATTTTGGAAGACAATGCAAGGGCAAAGGAAATACAGCATCAACAGGGATGGGAAAAAACCCAGGGCTAAGAATACTAGGCTGACCTGAAATAATGTAATTACAAAGAGGGACCGAACTAAGAAGTTGGAATGAGAAAACAAAAAAGAAATAGAGTGAGACATCTTATGGTGAAAAACTAATCTCAAGACACAAGTCAGCTCATTGTTAATTAGATACTGAAAGGGAGGAAAGTATCAAGATACTTCTGGCTTGCAAGCCTGAGTATAACGTGGTGTCATTCAAGGAGAATAGAAACACATAGGGAAAAGAAATAGGAGAAAATGAATTTGTGGTGTATGTGGAATGTCAATGACCAGTAGGCATCTAGCCAAGCTATGGTGGGAAGAGAGGTTTTGGAGGCACTGACAGACAAGTGGTGGTGGGAGCCCATAGGTGTTGACAGTAGTGGCCAGGAAGACAACAGCCATGACAATACAGTTCCAAAGACAGAATAAGTGACTTGTGCCAAAGGACCAGGCCTAAGGACTCAGTCAAGATGAACCTCCCTTAGGCTGTGTGTATGTATACATATACACATGTGGGGGGGGGGGGGCACTGAGGACTGAATCCCGAGTTTCCCACTGAGCTACATACCAGGCTCTTTTGTTATTTTCATACAGGGTCTTGCCACATCACTAAGTTGTCTAGGCCAGGCTCAAACTTGTAATCCTCTTGCCTCAATTTCTCAGAGTGGCTAGGATTACAAGCATGAACAACCACAGCCAACTGTCACCTACTTTAGACAGAACTTTTCTATAAAACACTGAACAAAATCACTGGTAGCTGCAATTTAGCCACTCAGTAAAAGATGTCGTCTCTCCCACCACCCACAGAGGATTGCCGGGGGGTGTGGGGGGGAACCTCTGATTAGATTTGCTTGAATCCTGCGACATGTACTTAGCCCAAAAGCTACTGTTACCAGATCTGGGGCACTTGGGTCAACAAGATGTAGGTTAGGGGCCCACATGTGGCTAGGACGAGGGTATAAGTATTATTATCAGGTGAACAGGGATGTGGAGGTTCCTGGGCAGGGAAAATTAGTCACTGTGGTCCCCTATACAATTAAAAATATTGGAGAAGGAGAGAAACCAAAAGTGGACACGTCAGAGTAGATTATCAGCTTTCCAGAGGCTAATATCTGTGTCTTATTTATACATTTCTTCAGTCCTACTCCCTAGTACCTAGTGCTGTGCCTGTAATCAGTCAGCATGTGTAGATTGAATTGCCGCATAGACACTGCCCACAAAATTAGTTTTTATCAAGATATCACAAAGACTCACACCCAGAAATCTGACTTGGACAATATGCAAAAGTATTTTTTTTCCAGTAGCTAGCTGGTCATCAACATAGATATTAATAGATGTCTAACAAGAGTCTTTTTCGTGATTTGGATAAAAGCACTCACTTGGCTTGGTTTAAAATAAAATAGTTACAGATGAGAATGCGATTAGGAGGCTGTGTCTTATAAAAATTAAATGGTGGTGTTTTTGAAAATGTCTGTCCGCTTGCTCCCTGTTCTAAGGCTGAGTGTAATTTCATGCTGCATTTGCAAGCCTGCAGGGGGACACCTTAATTACTACGGATGTCAGAGAGAAAGAAGAGTGCTAATCAAATCTTTATTAATCAGTGACATACTTCCAACTTTCAGGAACAGATGCTAAGGAGGAATGAAGCCTTGTAAACCACAGTACCCACCAACTTCCCTGAGGTAGTGACTGTTTTCCCTATCAAATACACTTTATATCCACTAGGGGGAGTCCTAGCGTTCGCCAAACGTGTCCTTTTCCCTGCGTAACTCAATGATACATCCATGAAAACTTGTCTGTTGATGGGTATGTCCTCCACCCTGTAGGGCTCCCAGATCTGGCATGCTACCACATTTTTCAGGCAGATTAAGGAACATCATTCAAAGTATGTTAAGGCATAAAAATTATTTACATTCTCAGTGGATTTAGAAGGGACCCCCCAGCCATCTTACTGAAAGTTTTTATGGTAAACAGAAGTTTCTACCAAGCAAAGGAGGGTAATTATTTGTCAGAATCTTTGCTTATTAAAAAATAGAAAAAGACAAATCTGTGCCCTTTCAATTTTTGAAGAGCTTCATTTTAAATACCTGTTAGACACTAGTATGATCTTTATGCTCAGCGGAGTCCTTAAAGTATTATTGGCACTCAGTTGATAATTATTATAATTATTATTAAGCTTGTCTGACATAATTACAGTATAAGGCTCTTCCCTTTTCAACACAAACCATTTTCAAACAAAGTTTGAAAGGTGCTGTAAATTAACAAATAATCCAAATGTAAGGCTCAGACTCGTGTTCAGAGGTTGCTCCTCCATGCTGTCAATATTATCTGTGCGTGTATGTGGCTGAGTGTTGCTTTTTCCTTTTCTGTTCTGTGTACACAGAGATAATGAACTCATGACTTGACAATTACGTATTGTGTATATGCCAAGTCACAGTACTCGAAGCTGTGGTTATCTCAAAGAATGACAACTGCCTCTAAAGAATTTCTGGTTTTTATAGAGCAATTCAACTAATATCTGCTGAACATTGACCCATACAGGTCCAAAAACCTGCAGAAGGATGGAACCATTAAGTTTTGCACTTAGCCAAGCCCTCGGCTCTTGCATGCTTAATATACAGCGTAGCAAGCGTATGATGGGACGCAGGAGATTCAAATGCTGTCGTAGACTTTCAAGTAAAGAGCTATTCACTTTCAGAGGAGGGAATTCATAACCAAGTGGAGGAGTCAATTCAGTTAAATACATTCAACAGGGAAGGTGGAGTACAGTACTAGAACACAGCCTGGCAGGGGAGAGACTCCTGTTATCACAATGGAATAAAGAAATGAATAGTGACTATGCATAGGCCCTGTGCTAGTTCCCAGGGCAGAAAGCTGAACTAACACTTTATTTCTATTTTCATTCCATTAATCTATCCATCTGTTTATTATGTTTGCACTGCTATGGATAAAACCCAGGTCCTTGCACATGCATGGCAAATGGTCTACTACTGAGCTACATCCCCACATCTACCTACCTACTTTTCTTTCTTTCTTTTCTTTTTTTTCTTTTCTTTTTTTTCTTTTCTTTTCTTTTCTTTCCTTTTCTTTCTTTCTTTCTTTCTTTCTTTCTTTCTTTCTTTCTTTCTCTCTCTCTCTCTCTCTCTCTCTCTTTCTTTCTTTCTCTTTCTTATTTTGAGCTTTTAGGCTAGTAGAAATCATCTGATGCAATTTCAAGAAAGAGTCCACAGACAGAGTGGCTTTTAACCTGGGCCTTGATGGATAGATAAGAGTTTACAAAGTACTTAAGAAGAAGGGAAAGGTATTTTGTATGAAAAGTACAGCAAAGGCAAGGGTATAGAGATATGAAAGGGCCTGGCTTGAATGAAAAATGACAGAGGCTGATGTAGCTCAGTGGTTAAAACAGTTGCCTAGCATGCACATGGCTCTGGGTTTGATTCCTCAGCACCACATAAAAGTCAGCTGGAGATAAGGGGCAAGAGGAACAATACAGCAGTTAGACCACTTGCTTAGAAGCCCAAGTCCTAGGTTTTAATTCCCCAGCACCACATACATTGACCATAGTATCATACACCTGTAATTCCAGCTCTTGAGAGGCTGAGTCTGTCTATGAGTTCAAGGCCAGCCTGGGCTAGAGAGCAAGATCCAGTCGCAAAAAGAGAGAGAATACCCCGCTGCTAAATATGGAAGATAGCAGCAACTGTTTCACTTTTGCCCAAGAGCTCTCAGACCTATATGTAGAAGTCCCTTGATATGTATTTGTTATTTTCAACAATAATAATGGTAAGAGACAAAGATGAATGTAAGTCTTAAATGCTAGACAAGTCTAAAGCCAGCCTGGTGCCTGGTCTTTGGGATCAATTTATGGTCAACCTTTTGGGCTTTGTGTCTTGAGGCCACAGGCCATACCTACCAACTTAAAGGCCCTCTGCTGCCATGGGCTGCGGGGTTTCATCTTCATGGTCTACTCAATGGCAGTGAGCCCAATGACCAGCTGGATTTGGTGTTGCTAAGACCCCACTTCCCCCAGGTTGCTCTCCTACTCTCTTATGCTCCCCACTATGATTCTTTTTTTTTGCCCCACTATTTTTATTAATATACAGATGTAATACATAGTATTTGCAATGAATTTGGGTGTTTCGTACATTTATATATCACATCGACTTTACAATCCCTTCCCATTTTCTACCCTCCCACCCCCTCCCTGTCCCTTCCCCCGACTCCAGCTATCACTTCAAATGGTTCCAAAGAATGTCTGTGTTCTGGGTTTTCCAAGTCCGAGAAACCATACGGTGTTTAACATATTAATCTTCCGTGCCTAAGTCATTTCACTGAAGTCACCACTCTACCCCAGGTTCCTATTCCTCTAATGGATTCGCAGTAGTCAAATCTCCTCTCTGAATCCAACCAATCCTTTCATTGGGATATTCACCAAAAGTTTTTTTTTTTCCATATTTTCCTACATCTTTGTTGTTATTGTTACACCTGGCCTTACCCACCAGTTCCCATTAGAAAATAACTATAAGCATGTAGTTCAAAAGACTAGTTAATTTGGGAAAGAGAAAAAATAAATAGATACATAAAATTCAATTGCCTTAACTGAATACTGGAAGGTGCATATTTGAATTTCACAAGGTTATCTTTACATCAATCAGTTTCCTTAGGATAAACTTTCATTAGTGACCTGATAAGCGAATTGCTACAACAATACAAAGTTAAAACTATATCACATTGCTACATTAAATGAAGTCAAACCTATACCACATAAATATACTTAAAGTGACAGACATGTAGGCAAATTTAGTTATTTCAGAATTCCTTAACTTTCATATCGTACTCATATTTCACTAATTACCAACATAATTTTTTCTCAGCTCATTCTCCTCTAGCTGTTGTCACTTTTTCTCTGGGGTCATTGGTGTTACTGGTCTCCCTTTCACTTTTCAGGTTTCCTTTAAGTATTTTCTGCAATATTGGTTCAGTGGCTGCAAATTCCTTTAAGCTGTCTTTGTCATGGAAAGTTTTAAGTTCTCCCTTAAAATTAAAAGATAATTTTGCTGCATATATCAGTCTTGGTTGGCATTTATGTTCTTTTAGTGCTTGGATGACATTGCTCCAAGATCTCCTTGCTTTTAGAGTTTGGATTGAAAAATCTGCCATTATCCAGATGGGCTTATCTTTGTAGGTCACCTTCTGTTTTTCTCTTACCGCTTTTAGTATTTTCTCTTTGTGTTGGGTTTCTAGAATTTTAATTATGATGTGTCATGATGAGGATCTCTTCTGATCAAAGTTGTTCGGTGTTCTATATGCCTGCAATAGTTCTATGTTCATTTCTTAGATTTGGGAAATTTTCTTCCATTATTTCATTAAACATGTCCTTTAAGCCTTTTGTTTTGTCCTCAGTCTTCTACTTGATTCCCATAATTCTGAGGTTGTTTCTCCTTGAATCACCTATCAGCCATTGCAATGATTTGCTTTCTTTATTTGCTTTGTGTTTTTCATGGCCTGTATGTTGCAGCGTAGTCACTTTATTTTCTAGGTCTGACATTCTATTCTGAAGTTGTTTAAAGTGGTTGCTTATTGTTACCTGCATGTTTTTCATTTCCTGAATATCTGCATTTAATTTTTCTATATCTCTGTTGTGTTCTTCTCTATTTTCTTCTTTTGTCTTCATTATCTTCTGGTATATTTCTTCTCTGGTCTCCTCTAGTTGCTTTTCAAGGCTTGCTTTTTGCTTATCTATGTATTGGTGTAGCTCTTCTGCTGTCTGTTTTATTTCTTGCTTTAATTCCTGCTTTAATTCATTGAATTTCTGGGCCCAGAAGTTGCCATCATTTTTGCCATAGTCATCTTTATTTACCCTGATATCATCTCCTGGGGTTTCAGGTCTTTTTGTAGGAGATTTGTAACCATGCTTCCCCATTTCTTCTTTGGTCTCCTCTAATTTCTTTTCAAGGCTTGCTTTTTGCTTAGCTAGTTGTTGTAGCTGTTGCTCTGTCTGTTTTATTTCCTGCTTTGCTTCCTGCTTTAATAATTCCTGCTTTAATTCCCACTTTATTTCACTGGCTATCTGGGCTCAGAAGTCACCATCACTCGTGTCCATCTGTTTTTTGAGTTCTGCAATTTCAGCACCCCTTGTCCTATCCCCTGGGGAGTCAGATCTTTTTGTATAAGATTTGTTACCACGTTTCCCCATGGTTCTGCTACCTCGGACTGTCTCTGGTGTGCAGAGCCCCATTTCTGATCTGGGATCCCGGGGCCTTTTCTAGGGGAAGCCCTCGCTGTGTTTGTAGTATACACACCCGCGGGTTGGTGCTTTCGAGGCTGGGGCCGCCTGCTGCCAGTAATTCCCACTTATCCGGTCTGTGCTTACCTCGGGCTGAGGTTCTGACCTCCGGACCTTGTTTGTGATCTGTGGATGCCGGCAGCTTGAGGCCACACCGAATCGGCTGTTTTCCTCCTCATCCGATCTGACTTCAGGATTTCAGACCTACCCGCAGCCTCCTCTCCCATTGTGTGCTCCGTTCTCTCCCAGCTCTGTCCTCTCCCAGCTCTGCTCCGTCCGATGTTCAGGTCCCCTGTGCTTTCCTCCATCCACAGCTGCCTGCTGTTTGGAGCCGGCTGCGGCCGTTTCCTTAACCACGGGGATTTTTTTCCCCCTCTGGTTTCGATGGTCCTTCGGAGTTTCTGTCCTCCCACTGGTTGCCTTTCAGTTTTGGAGGATGCTCCTCTCTTTCCTAGCTACACCAAGCACGCTTTTTCTAACTTTCTTCTTGACTTTTTAAGTGAGTTGATGAGGAGACATTGTGCAGTGCTGTTGCTCAGTCGCCATCTTGACCGGAAGCTCCCACCTTCTCTCCCCACTATGATTCTTGAACTCGCCACCTTTGTATGTTTCTCTGGGATGGGGTAAAATATGGCTTCATCAACTAACTTTCCTTTGTGTTTTTGGTTTCGGTTGGCTTGTTGACTCTCCTTAATACAAGCCAATGGTGTATTTTTAATACCCTTCCATGCTTTGTTGTTGTTAATTGCTGAATAATGATTTATTTTATTAGCACCTATCAATTTTAACCTACTGCATTTCAACGTGATACTTTCATGCATATTTTGATCCTATCCACCCCCCTCATCCCCTTACACCTCCTCCCTCCTTCCCACTGGTTGCAACCTCTCGTTTAGTAAGTCTCCCTTCTACCCATATGTCCTCCTTTTTAGGTTCTACAGATCAGGAAAAGAATGTGATACTTGTCTTTCTTATCTGACTACTTTTGCTTAGTTGATAACCTCTAGGTTCACATATTTTTCTGTGAGAGGTATAATTTTATTTTTTATGGCTGGATAATATTTCATTTTGTGCATATACACCACATTTTCTTTATTCATTCATCTGTTGATAGACACCTAGGGTGGTGTCTATTGTACATTGTGCCATAATAGATATGGGTATATAGGTGTCCTTATAGTAGACTAATTCCTTTCCATATGTACCAAAGGAAGATCAAGATGTGTCGCATGGTAGTTCTATTTTTAGTCTTTTGAGGAAGGTTGATACAGATTTTCATAGTGGCTGTGCTAATATGCATCCTCACCAGCAGTGTAGAAACATTCCCTTTCCCCTCACATCCATTCATTGTGTTCTGTATTCGTGATGGCAGCCATTCTGACTGAGTTAGGACAGAGTCTCATTGTAGTTTTAATTTGCACTTCTCTAATAGCTAAAGATGTTGATTTTTTTTCATATACTTATTGGCTATATGTACTTCTTCTTTCATGAAGTATCTGTTCAATTTACTTTCCCATTTGTTGATTGGTCAACTTGCTTTTTTAGTGTTGCAAAGACTTCCTCTTTTTCTGGGGCTATTTTTTCCATCCTACTGGTTGTTTCTCTTGCTGTACAGAAACTTTGAGTTTTGTGTAACCCCATTTGTTGATTCTTGCTACTCTTACTTGGAGAACTAGCAGGTAATCTGTGCCTGTGCTTATGGCTTCAAGGGTTTCCACTATGCTTTCATTTAGAAGTGTCAAGGTTTATATCTGGGTCTTTGGTCCATTTTGAACTGATTCTTGTACAGGGTAAGAGTTAGGGACCTAGTTGCAATCTTCTACATGTAGATATCCTCTTTTTCCTGTTTAAAAACCATTGATAAAGAGGCAGTCTTTTCTCCAGTGTATGTTTTTGGCTCCTTTGTAGACAATCAGGTAGCTGTAGTAGCATGAGTTTATTTCTATGTCCTCTATCTATCTGTTTTTATGCCAGTACCATGCTGTTTTTCCTAAGTAACTGATTATGTGCTGTCGCTAGTCTTAGTCCTTTGGCTTAGGATTGCTCCGGCTATTCTGGATCTGTTGTCTTGCCATATGAGCTTGAGGATCTTTTTTTAGTTCCATAAAGAACATCATTGGAACTTTGATAGAGGTACCATTGGATCCATACATAACTTTTGGTAACATGGCTATTTTAACAATAATTCTTCCAATCCAGAACATAGAAGGTCTTTCCATTTTCTTTCTTCAGAATTCTATAATTTCTGTTGTAGAAGACTTTAATCTCCTTAGTTAGGTTGAATCGTAGTTATTCTTTGTTTACTTGAAGCTATTGTGAATGAAATTGTTTTCCTGAGTTCTCTCTCAGTTACCTCATTATTGGCACATAGAAAAGCAATTGGTAGAATACAAATCACCATGCAAAAAACAATAGCATTCCAAAACACCAACAAAGAAACCACTGAGAAAAAAATCAGAAAAATAGTTCCAGTCACAATAGCTTCAAAAATTAAATAATTGGAAATCAATTTAACCAAGAAAGTGGAAGAGACCTAGAATGAATGTCATGGAATATTGAAGAAAGGAATTGAAGAAGACATTAGAAAGTGGAAGGCCTCCTTGTTCGTGGACTGAAAGAACCAATATTGTGAAAATGGTCCTATCACTAAAAGCGATCTACAGATTTAGTACAGTCCCAGAACTTGAAAACAAAATCCTAAAATTCATAAAGAATCAGAAAAGATCCAGAAAAGCCAAGGAAATGCTGAACAAAAAGACCACATTGGTGGCACCACAATACACACTTTCAATTATTACAGTGTGTTGTCTTTAACTCTTTCAAGAATATGTAGGAGGGATGTAGCAAGATCAAATGGTGCCTCTATTTTTAGTTTTTAAAGGAAGCTTCTTACCAATTTCCATAGTGCTTTTACTAATTCCCACCAGCAATATGGAACATTTCTTTTGTCCCCCACATCCACACCAGTATTCCTTGTTTTTTAATATCCGATGAAAACCATTCCAAGTGGGGTAAGATGGAATCTCCGCATACTTTTGATTTGCATTTCTCTAATGGCTAAAAGTGTTGGACATTTTCTCACATATGCGTTGGCCATTTATGCTTCATCTTTTGAGAAGTGTCTATCCAGTTCCTTTGTCCATTTTGTATAGGATTATTTGTTTTTAGTATTTTTAAATTTCTTTATATAGAGAGATTAGTCCTCTATTAGAGTGGCTGGCAAAGGTTATTTTTCCCATTCTATGGCACGTTTCTTCACTCTGTTGTTTCCTTTGCTGGGTTCTGCTTTTCAATTTGTAAAATTCACAATAACAAAGCTGTGGAACAATCTACATACCTATCACCAGATAAATAGATAAAGAAATGTGTTATATGTACACAATAGAATATTATTCATTCACAGAGAAGAATGAAATCATGTCATCTGCAGGATGGAACTAGAAATCATCATGTTAAACAACATAGGCCAGAGTCAGAAAAAAAAAAGTACCACATAGGTATCGCGCTGTTTCTCTTATATGAGACACTAAATAGCAAGATGACAGGAAACTACAAGGTCGACCTTCAGAGAGGGGCAAGGATTTTAGGGAGAGGAAGGAGGAAAGGAGGAGGCAAAAATAAGATAGGAGGAAGGAAAGGGAGAATGAGAAAGTAAGATGAAAAGTCAGGAAGATATGTTAAAGACCTGTACCTATTTTCTAAAACAAACTTCCAGCTACAGAGCGAGACCATGCCTCAAAAACAAAACAAAACGACGCAAACTTTTCCATTTTGTGTAACTAACATGCTCTAATTTTTTAAAAGCTACTAATTTTTAATATTGATTTTGTATCCTGTACCTTATATTCTTAATCAAATAATCTCAGGTTCCTCATACTGTCAACAACACAGTCTGTTCGGTGTCTGAGCCTAGCCCTAAATAAATAAATAAATAAATAAATAAATAAAAGATCTGTACTTAAAAAGACAAATAATACCATGTGAAGACGCAAGAGAAGAGGAGAAGACCTCAGAAGAAGCTTCCTATACCTATAGCATGATCTTGGACTTGTAGAGTGTGGAATTAAGAGGAAATGAATTCCTGTTAAGCTACCTAGTCGGCGTGGAAGATCCCAGGTCCATGAGTTCTACGTGTCAGATGAGAGAGTTGCCAGAGCCCCTACAGTGCAGTCTAATTGGCCTCAGCACAGTTATGACCTTTTCAAGTCTTCAGTCAGCAAGAAATCCAGTTTGCCAGAATCACAACCCCAAAATGACCCATCTGCCCCGGCACCATCCTCCCCACGGTTCCTCCTGCACTCACCGGCACCAAGGTAAAGAGACCGGGAGAGGCTCTGGCTCTTGGGCTATGAATTTAGTGCTCCTTTCCTCACCATTAAAGCTCCTGAATGTTCCAAATTTGCAGCTTTCATGATGGGGGAAAAGGCCCTCTGAGAGCATAAATATTTAATCACCATTAAGAATGTCCAATAAATGTGGAGAATTGTGTTTCAAATTGGCTGGTTCTGATGATTAAAGTGCAGAAGCCATAGCAGGGTAAAAATAAAGTACCCTCTAAAACAGTATCACCCTTAGAACTTAAGGTGGCGTCTATTTCTACTGCACTAGTTCTTCAGCACTGAAGGAACAAGACTATCCCGTTTATCTTTTAAATAGTCATAGAGGGTGGGACAGAGTGAGGTCTGAAGGTGAGGAAGCATGGTAATCTCTTCAGAGTCCTTCTTGATAATTGTGAATATAAATGGAATTTCTAGACATTGTTGAAGGGACTGTTGGAACTAAGACTCAAGGAGAAATGTCTAAAAATGAAAATGCAGTCTTTTTGGTTTTGTGTCTTATTTGAAAATATACTTCAAACATTTAACAGTGTTTTAGAGAGATCACAACCAGCTTCTGCCCCCACCACCTTCTGAACCCTTCACCCCCAGTAGTTCTGGTTTACTTTCAAAGATTCTTTCAGTTTTGTGTTTTAACTGGGAAAAATAGATAGTCCTGCCCAGTAGGGTTTCCACTTGTTTCTATTAACAGGTTGAATTTAGTTTAGGAAAGCCTGTGTGAAAGGAACAAAAAAAATGTACTTTTTACCATTGCCAGATCTGAGGAGACCAAAAATTTGGAAATATCAGAGTTCCGTTTTGTTTAGCAATGTTTCAAGCTTTCTGAGACAGTCTAAATGTAGAGGTTTAAACATTAACCTGGGCCACTTCAAGATTTCTGTTCGGGGCATGTTGGTTTGTGAGCCACAATTCTGGCAGCAAACAGGTGAGACACGTGAACAGGTTTATTCATGAAAGGCCATGGCTAAGGTGTGGCAGGCTTGAGGAATGGGCAATGGGATGGGTATTAAAGCTAGTAAAGAGTATGGCTGTGGCTGTCGCTGTAGTGAAATAGGATTGTCCACCTGACTTATTGTCCTGGAGAGGGGCACATAGGCCAGCTAACACAGAGACTGGCAGAGAAGAGCTGGGGGAATAAATACCTGAACTTCATTTTCCAGTTTTCCACCCGTACTGAAGCTTCCCATTGCCTGAATCCATCCAGAAGCCAAAAGGCAAAGGTGCCTACAAATGTCAAACTTCTGGGTACAGTGAAGGATGGGAAGAGTGGGAAACATAGTCCGCAGGGAGAAGTGGAGACTACCCCGCACCACCGGATAAGGAGTAAGTAGGATTAGAAGAATGGGCTGTGCTGGTGGGGCCACAGGTGGATACTTACCTGCAGCCGAACAAGGTTGTTCATTGAATAGGATCAGTTTTTGGGTGGATCAATCATGCCTCAATAAGGGGATTTTTTTAAAAAAAGACACCAAGAGGGAGAAAGATGAGGCAAGTTTTCAGTCTTTCGTGGGCTTTGCATTCGAAATTCTGTGCATGAGGCTGAGAGTGTCTAAGAGATGCCATTTGAACCACCATGTTCCCAATGCTTTCCCTCCATGGGAGATGAGAGAGAATGCCCTCACCCTAGATTACATGCCCAGCTTCCTGACAGAAATTGCCCATTCTCAGAACTGATACCCGTTGCTTCCTCCCTGCCTTGGTGGAAATCTTTTCTAGGGTGAACAAGGGTATCAGAATAAAAAGCTTGGCAGAGAGTGCCAGCCAGCTCGCTGCAAAGTCCAGCAGCTTCCTTGTCAGCTCATAGCATCTCTCCACCAGAATCTCAAGGAAGCGGAAGTCCAAGTGAGTGTGGAGTTATCTGCCTGTTAATCTTATCTTCTGCTATTCATTTTAAGAGTTTGAGTTATTATTAATATGAAAGCCTGCTTTCTGGCAGCTCTTCTCTTTGAATGGGTTTGTGCCAAGCTGCCAGTTATCAGGGGACTCAGGGCCTAGGATTACGCTGACTGACGGAGCTGCAGAGATGCAATGGCTGAGCAGACATGGGAGGTGATGGTGTCTTAAGGAGGCATTAGCAGTTTAAGTCTAGTTCTCAATGCCCTTTGGCTCCTTATTTCAAAGGAGCAGCAAGGAAAATAGCCTGAACAGAGCTGACTGTTGTCAAAATCTGAGGAAAGCCCGATTTTTAAGAAACTGCTCAAATTGCCAAGATTGTTCCAACCTGGCAAAGTAATTAACTGATCAGTTTGCCTACTTCCTACAGCGTGAGCTCCAACCCACCTAGGCAGCACTGTGATGTCTGATGACTTATCCTGTTTTGCAGTCAACCAGAAGCAGTCTCAGATTCTTAACTACTAATGGTGTTAATAATGCCTGGAAGAGGGAAGGAGCTCAAGAGAAACTCTAGACAATGAGGAAATTAGACACTGAGAAGTGAGTACCAAGTACAGGGTGGTGTCCTAGACTCTGTAGTCTCTGAACAGCGTCAGGCATTTTACATTCATACCATAGGCAACAGCTTATCTACCCTTACAGCTGAGGAAAGGCCTTGCTGTAACTCAAGGAAAGTCATTGGTTGGAACCAGAGTAAAGAATTGTTTTCTTACATGCGGTACCTCATTTTCATCTCTAACTGTAAAACTCTGCTGGTGAATGACCATGAACTGAAGAAATGGCCTAGAATGGGGTAGGGAAAACTTTTTTCTGCCAAGGACCACTTAGACATCATTTGTATGCCCATATAAAATTATCGACTTAAAAATTAGCCTGCTATAATAGGTAAAACATTTGATTAATTCCTAATACGATGGCCAAAATTACTTCTCTTTGATGTAGTTGCCTTGGCCAGATTTGACCAGTTTCAAAAGCTACAGACAGCCCACAGGCCAGATGTTCCCCACTTCTGACCTAAAGAAGAATGGTGGCTAGAATAATGGGGGGAACACAAATTCCACTCACTGAAGGAACACTGCTGAGCCCTCTTCACTGTAGTGAAAGGACAGAGAGCATGAGGTACTGACTTCCCTCAGCCGCATCTTAACTGTGTTGTATTTGACTGACTTCACATAGATTGAACTAAGTTCAACTTTTCTCTCAGTGTCTTTTTTTTCTACAGTAGCGAGGATTGAATCCTCAGAGTCCCATCCACACTAGATAAGCTCACTACTAAATTCAAACATCCTGAACAGTGTTTCTTCTAATCTTACTTTCAACTCTCTCCTTATCAAAAGACTAGAGAAGATGCTGGCTCATTTCTTTTTCTCTGTCAGTCACCAAAAGGAAAAGGGAGGGAGGGAGGGAGGGAGGGAGGGGGAGAGAGAGAGAGAGAGATAGAGAAAGAGAAAGAGAGAGAGAGAGAGAGAGAGAGAGAGAGAGAGAGAGAGAGAAGTGACCTGTCTTCAGTTCTAGAAGGACAACTATTCAATCCCATGGGAGACTGGGGGACATGTCCCAAATTCTGTCCAGAAGGTTATAGCTACATAAATAGACATAGAACATGTTGACTACCAGAACTAATATTCTTAGTTGCATTCAATCTCTGTCATCCCAATCAGCCCTACAGACCCTGATTTAAAAAAAAAAAAGTCAGAAAGAAATGTGAAGCACCAATGATCACCATCTTGTGACTGTGACCAATTGCCTACTGAAGTTCTTAATGTTTGGGGCCTCAGCAGGAAACCACTGAATCTATAAAGTCCTGTCCAGCAGAAATGAGTCTGATTGTGGATGGCCTGGCTAACCCAGATTGCCACTGGTGCCTGAGGGGAGTTGATATTTTCTCATTATGAAGACTTCCCAGCTAGTGAACGCTGCAAATAAAACTGCCCAGCATCAGTCTGAACTGCCTGTTTCCGTGGTAGCAGGCCTCTGTCTGGAGGACAAGTCTGCACCATCTTCTTTTGTTTGGGTTTCAGCCAGTTGTATTAGGAGGAGTTCTGAAATGTGCTGTGAGTGGTACCCAACAAGATGGGCTTGGCCAGGCGGAGGGAGAAGCTGTGTCACCAAGGGTCATGCCCTGGGGCCAGGCAGCAGTGTCTGTGAGAAAGCGATCAAAGAGATACAGGACCTACATGCCTAAATATTTATGTCAGTTGTTCTTATTTCCCACACTTTTCGAATGTGAACTTGTGTCCTGAAGGTGGAGCTTTAGTACACAGGAAAAGTGGGAAGGGGCGGCAGCGTTTGCACAAAATGGGGTAGAAGCAGCAATGAGTGTATCTCCATGCTTCCTAGTCGCCTACATTTTTCATGCCAAAAAGTAAGCACAGAATCTGATTTCCTTCCCTGTAGGAGCCTGCATACAATTACATGGAAGGAAAAGAAGCCTGCTTGCAAGAGTGAGGCTTATGTCTCAGTAAGCACGAGGAGAAAGCTGTAGCCATCAGAGCCATTTATACTTCTTGCTGGTAGTATTTTTAAGATGTTGTTTCTTTTTTCAAAACGAGGCAGCGATGAATTGAGTAGTGATCAAAATGCCGCACCATAGAGTATGTTTAATCCAAATAGCTCCCAAGATGGTCTGTGACTGATTGTACCAACTCTACGGGACTTGGAGAAATGACTTGGATACCAGTGAAGTAAAACTATCTCCCGAATGGAATCAAATGCTGCTTCTCAGCACATAACGATACAGCCACAACCTGTACACAAGCCAGCAAAGACCATTGTGTCCCTCATCTTTCCTGGAGGAAACTGCTCACTGTCTGGCCCATAAATCTCCTACTGGGCTGTGTAGGGATCTGTGCAGGGGTTTTTCAGATACTTTTCTGATTTCAGGAATGTAAAAACTCTTAAGACACTTCAGAGGGAGTAGGGAGTGAGGCCTGATTATTTTGGAGCAGGTAAACCACCTGCCTGGCCTTTCTCCACTCTTCCTCTCTCCTGGCTGACCCTCCAACCATAGCAGAAAGGGTGACCTTATATCTCTGGAAAGCATTTGCTGCCTACTGGCAAGCAAAGATAATGTTATTCAATTTCAAACCAGAAGCTTGTAGATGGAAAGATGGCCACTCTGAATTCAGCATCTGAGAACCATTGCTGGAGTGATATTATCTTTTTATTTTTTTATTTTTCCCCAGTGCTGGGGATCAAACTCAGGGCCTCCTGAGTGCTAGGCAAGCACTCTGCCACTGAGCCACACTGCCAGTCCTGATGTGGTCCTTAAGCTGAACATCCGGGGCAGAAACTCATGCTTCTCCTCGCTCTTCCTGGAGCCTCTGGCCAAGAAAAGCCAGGGAGACCATTCCCCTAGGGCCAGTAGGGATCCTCAGCCCTCTCCCCACCTGTTAGACTATAAGGACAGCTTGCAAGGGATGTTGGGAAGCAGGGAGTATCTCTGGGAAGCCCTCTCCTGAGAAATCCTTAACCTTCCCCCGTGCACAATGATTTACTGTGCTCCGGAAATTCTTGGTATGTTGGGGCAACCCAGCTGAAAGTGGTTCCTTGGGTGAATTGGTGAGACCTGGGGTTGGAGTGGGACTCGGGAAAGAGGCGGGACCGATAAGGCACGGGAGAGCCTGCGGACGCAGGTGGACGTTACTCTGAGATTAGAGGGCGAGCTGGGAAGGGCTGGGGGCGGTTAGTGCATTTTACTTGGGGAACTTTCCAGTCCCACTCGGAAGGCTGATCTCTGGTAATTGTTTAAATGGCCACAGGTGTCACTTGACTGGCGCGTGCATAGGCGGCCCTGGGGCTATACACGGGTTTGAATCTCTGCTCTGCTGTTTACCAGCTCTAAGACTCTGGCACGTTGCTTGGCCTCTCCAGGATCGTTCCCCTTGGCTGGTGAGTAGGGATGATAATATTCATTAACTGATACGGTTGTTCAGAGCATTAATCCTTACGGTGTGTTTAAACCACCGCCCAGCACGTAGTAAGTGCTCAATAAACGTGAGCCGTGACTGATCCGGTGAGCGAGGAGAACTTTCTCAGCGCTAGGCTTGGGCGCCTGGGACTCCGTTGCCAAGGGAGATTGGAGAACCTTCTCAAACATGGGCGCTCCAGGCGGCTCGGAGGATTGTCCAGAAGGAGAGTGAGGCGCCTGCCTCTCCTCAACCCCACTCCGCCGACCGGGGGAGACCCACCCCTCCCCGGGGCGAGCCGGTCCCCAGAGCCCCCGCGCGACCGCGTCTCCCCCGCGCGTCCCCGCCCCCTCCCGCCGCCCGTACCTGCCAGCCGCCCGAGCCTCCGGCCTCCCCCGCGACCTCTCCGACCCTGGGTCCTCGCTCCCCGCGACCCCGCAGCCGCTCTCGTCAACAAAACCCGGGCGGGGGAGCAGCCCCGCCGGCGCACCGCGCGGGAGCTCGCCCCGTGAGCCGTCCGCGCGCCCCGGGAGCCCCGGGCAAGCCGAGGGGCGAGGGTGGCGGCCGCGGCTGGCAGCGGCGGCAGGCGGCTCAGCTTTGTTATGAATAGATGAAAGAGGCCACCTACACAGTCACCCAAATTGCGAGACCTCCCCCCACCTCACCGATCGGGAGGGGAGGGGAGGGGAGATGGGCGTGGAGGGCGGGAGGCGGAGGGCGGAGGAGGAAGAGGGTGAGGAAGGGGCCAGTTGCATCCCACTTCGACAATGGGAAAGTGAAACGCACAAGCGCACCCAACCTCTCCCGCCCTCCCCGCCCGCCGCGCTCCCCTCCGCCCGTCCCCTCCCTTCCCCGCCGCGCCTCCCGCGGGCGCCGGCGCTGCACAGAGGAACTCCGGCGCGGGCGGACGAGGGGGAAGCGGAGCCGGAGCGCGCAGGGCTTGCCGCCGCCGCCGGCCTCCCCGCTCGCCTGCCCCGGCGAGCCGCGGGGATGGGGCTGCCGCGGGCGCCGGGGCGCGCGCAGGAGCCGCCGCCGCCGCGCGCCTGAGCCCCAGCCGCCGCCGCGCGCCCTGCCGGGGGCGGCCCGGCCCCATGGAGGTCTCCCGCGGGAAGGCGCCCGCGCGCCCCGCCGTGCCGCTGCCCCTGCTCGCCTATCTGCTGGCGCTGGCGGCGCCCGCTCGCGGCGCGGACGAGCCCCGGTGGCAGTCGGAGCAAGCCATCGGAGCCATCGCGGCGAGCTGGGAGAACGGCGTGTTCGTGGCGAGCGGCAGCTGCCTGGACCAGCTGGACTACAACCTGGAGCGGAGGCTCTCGCGCCTGTACCGCGACCAGGCGGGCAACTGCACGGAGCCCGTCTCGCTGGCGCCCCCCGCCCGGCCGCGGCCCGGGAGCAGCTTCAGCAAGCTGCTGCTGCCCTACCGCGAGAGGGCGGCCGGCCTCGGCGGGCTGCTGCTCACCGGCTGGACCTTCGACCGCGGCGCCTGCGAGGTGCGGCCCCTGGGCGACCTGGGCCGCCGCTCCCTGCGCAACGGCACCGAGGTGGTGTCGTGCCACCCGCAGGGCTCGACGGCCGGCGTGGTGTACCGCGAGCGCCAGCACAACCGCTGGTACCTGGCGGTGGCCGCCACCTACGTGCTGCCGGAGCCGGAGACGGCGAACCGCTGCAACCCCGCCGCCTCCGACCGCGACACGGCCATCGCGCTCAAGAACACGGAGGGGCGCAGCCTGGCTACGGAGGAGCTGGGCCGCCTCAAGCTGCGCGGGAGCGCGGGCAGCCTGCACTTCGTGGACGCCTTCCTCTGGAACGGCAGCGTCTACTTCCCCTACTACCCCTACAACTACACGAGCGGCGCCGCCACGGGCTGGCCCAGCATGGCGCGCATCGCGCAGAGCGCCGAGGTGCTGTTCCAGGGCCAGGCGGCCCTCGACTGCGACCACGGCCACCCCGACGGCCGCCGCCTGCTGCTGTCCTCCAGCCTGCTGGAGGCCCTGGACGTGTGGGCCGGCGTGTTCAGCGCGGCCACGGGAGAGGGCCAGGAGCGACGCAGCCCCGCCACGACCGCGCTCTGCCTCTTCAGGATGAGCGAGATCCAGGCGCGCGCCAGGGTCTGCAGCTGGGACTTCCAGACGCCCCAGCAAAACTGCGTGAGTCCGTCCCCCACCACCCCGCGGGGAGCGGCGCCCCCATCTGGCCGCTGCCGAGGCGGGGCGGGGCCGAGGGGCCCGGGGAGGCATGTGCCAGGGGTCCCCAAGGGAAGAGCGTGGAAAGAGGGGGCAGGGTTGGAGTTGGGCTTCAAACTCTCGCGACTGCCTCCCGGTGCCCCCTTCCCGCCCGGCTGAGGAGCCAGTGTGGGCCGAGCGTGCCCGCGCAGCGCCTCTTCCTGATCTCAGGCTCGTCGGGGCAGTCTCAGTGGGCGTGTGGATTCAACTGTCGTGGTCAACAGTTGCCATACACGGGGGGATCCCAGCAAAGAGGCCGTGAAGCCCAGAGGGCTCGCTGCCACACCCCGCCTTTGTGCCCCCTCCGCCCCGCCGGCAGCGCGCGTGTCTGGCTGTGGAGTTGGCACCCCGTTCCACGCGGGTGATGCGTGCCCGCCCGCCCGGGGCGCCCCGGCCGAGGGGGCGGGGCTGCGGCCTCCAGGGCTGCTGCGGTCTCGGGCTGAGGGGCAGCCTGGGGAGGCGGAGGCTGCTCTGCGGGTGCAGAGCCTCGCCCTGGTGGGGACGGCCGGGGAAAGTGTCGAGGGGCGCTGCGGGCAAGTTTCTGGGCCCGGGTTGCCAAAGCCCGGGCCCCCGGGGCTGCGCCCGGGTGAGGCGAGAGACGGGTGCGGGGCTCTTGGGTGCTCTCCGGGCAGCCGCAGCGTGAGTCCCGAGATGGGCAGTTCTTTGACTGGAAAATAAAGCCTTAGTTCAAGAGGGTCCAGTTGATGGGGATTATGGAGCCATTGTGCACTTCTCCGGAGGCCGCTTTCCTTCCAAGGCCGCTGGCACACCAACTCCACATATGGCTCCTGAGAGGGGAGCCTGCTGAGAGCCTCCTTTGTAACTGGACAGAAATCAAAGAGCAGAAATTAACGGCTACAGGTGTTGCCATTGTTTTGGTATAAAATGAGTCAGGGAGGAAGGGGAGAAAGCCCCACTTGGAAAACGTGTTGTTGCATTTGTTGTGTGCAAAGCGTACAGGAGAGAGATGGCTCTCAGGAATATTGAATGTACGGATAGAAGGGGTCCCCCCTTTCTCTGCGAACGTATCTTCCCGAGTATTAGCCCCATTATCCATGGAAAGCATTGCACCTTAGATGGGTCTCGTCTTCCTCCTTGCCTGTCAGATGTGTGCTAGGACAAGCAATTAACATCTTCCTTTCGTTATTGGTTAAAAAAAATGTTGCACATAGCCCCCCAAATGACTTAGTTTTGCTGTATGCACAAGTTTGATGAAACAGCCACCTTCCACTTCTCTGCTGAAAAACTCATAACTACCCCTAAATCCTACTTTGCATCTAGCTGTAGGCGCACTTGGTCTCTGGGGTTAAGGGCAAGGCAGCTCTGAGGCCCACAACAGGTAATAACGGTGGAGGTCCACGCGTTGCCATCTGACAGCTGTGTCCATGTGCGGAGCCAAAACGTTTCTCTTGACTGCATCTACCTACCTATCGGGTCCTGGAGGACGCAGTTCCCTTCCAAACCCAGCAGGCATTCTGAATAAACTCGGAACCCAGGGTCTGGCTCAGTCAGGTGTTCCCAGTTAGGCTGGGATGGGAGGTAGCAGGAAGGGGGAGTTGCTGAGCTATTTATCAGTCTTCACAGTGCTCCTGGAAGAGGGCTCTCCCTTAGAAATCAAGCAAGGGATAAACACATACTGCCAAAAAATCTGGAATGCAGAAAATAAATAATTAAAATAGATCTCTCCACAGCATTTCTTGCTGCTATTATTTATTGAGAACTCCCAGCGAGCTCAGAGCAGTGTGTTCTGAAAGATGGGGTCTCTACCCCCTGAGCTTGTCATCCAAGTTAAATAATATACTCTCGTTCAAACAATAGCCTGCCATGGCTGCACAGGTGGGAGCTTGGAGTTTTGCATTTTTTTTTTTCATTTAAGTAAATTCCTTGCTGCTAGTATGCATTAAAAAGTCTAAATGGAATTGGATTTTAAGAGGGGTTTGTATGAAGAAAGGTGGTAGTTTTGATGCAAAAGCTGACAATTTTCTAACCTATTAAATAGGCAGATGAGATACTTAATTCACCAGATTATTTGCTTGATCTCTGCTACTGTAAGCAGTGTGCAGTGCTGGGAGCTTCCAATATCACCACTGAAGGGACAATAGCAGGTTGCAGCCCCGTTTAATGGGGTCATGGGACCAGTGTGCCCCTGCTTGTCACTCAAAAGAATGATGTCATTTGATTGGATTTGTTCTGCATTTTATTTTCAGGGCCCAAATGTGTTTTTGAAAGGCATGCTGAATTATAGGTGCTTACAACAGGACTCAGGTCTGAAACACTCTGGAGGGAGCCTCCCCAGGTTTCCACAGCAGTTCCATCAGAGCAAGTAGTCATTTTACCAGTAAGCCACAGGCAGCCAGGCACCGGCACTGGACCTGCTTGCCTTACCCTCTCCTCCTAGCTGGCTCCCTTATTTTCCATCTTCAGCCAAACAGAGTAGTGGTGGAAATGACTAGGTTGTGTACTTCCACCTCCTGTTTCCCTCCTAGTAGCTGCTCTCTTCCCATTCAGCTTCTCCTACTAAGAATGAATCTCCCAGTTGGCGTGTGCAGTGAGAGTGTGCCGGGCCATTTCTGCACTGGGCCATTGTTTTTTCTCCCTTTCCACTAACTTTGGATGCATTTTCACAACTCCAGCAGGTTAGTGGAGGCCCTCAGGGGCCAGAGGTGGCCAACTTCTTGGGACCGTCACCCTAATATTCTTGACGAATGTGTGCGCAACACTTCCTCGTGTATCATTTCTTTGAGTGCTTCTCATTTTCCTAATGAGAAAGCTCAAACTCGGTGAAACAACTTGCTCAAGATTAGAAAATAACTACCCAGAGCTGTGCAGCTTAAACTCAGGTCTTCCAATGTCTACTTCTGTATTTTTCCCACTAGCCTGGTTCTCAGATTTCCCCTTGAAATCCCCCTAGTTAAAGAGGCAGTAAACACTGCACCCCAGGATGTGATGCTGAGAAGTGAGGTAGTCCCCTGAAGGCAATACATACCTCAAATCTTGAGCTGTTGTAAGGCTTTTTTCATACACCTGAGCATGGATTAATATATAAATGCATATTTTAATCATGTACATATTAATTTAACTTCTTCTCTCTCTGGATTTCCACTACTCCACCACTCCAAGGCAGCCCACAGAAAACTGTTTGGGTCTGAGTTTGTGAAGATGGATTGTTCCAGATTTGTTTGGCTGCTGTAGTTGAATCCCTTGGTTACCTGGAGTGTCGGCCCCTCTGTAGCCACAATGGTGTATATTCTTGTACTTTGGCCCGTGGTACCGATTCCTCTAGTCATTCTACCGCTTGTTAGGGGACACTCCCCTTTCTTATACACTCAGACGTCCAAAACCTGACATAATTTAACTGTCATGCAGACAACCACAAAGCGCTCAAGTGCTCTCTGACAGCAGCCCAGGGCACATCTAGCCACTGTGTGCAAAAGCGATATCCCAGTTCCACTCAGCATTGTGGCCTGCTGACCTCAAAATCCACAGTATTCTTGTGATGTTGATTCCTCTTCTAGGCTCTGTTATGACTATGTCAAGCCATTTGGCTGTCTGAAGATGAGATGGGGGAGCGGGAATTTTGCCTCCATGTACACTTCTGATATGCAAGGATAGATTCAAAAAGGACAACTGCAATGACAGCACACACTTAGAAAGGGGAAAAGCAATCACAGCTACTAGCTACTGAGTAGTTATTATGGCCAGATTTTATGCAAAGCAATTTACATGCCTTATTTTCTGTTGGTTCTCAGCCATCATAAGAGGCAAGTACTATGGCTATTATGATGATCACAGATGAGAAAACTGAGACCCAGAGAGCTCTGTTTCGACTCCATAAGTAGTGCATATCAAAGGATTTAGAACCTGGATCTGAGGACTGGGGCCTGAGCTCTTAGTCACTGTATGTAGTAGGTAGTCTGTTCCCATAGACATTGAGGTACCATGGCAATGTCTTGCATGGAGCAAGCGAGGTGCCTTCATCTCTCAGGAGAAGACCAGCTGTTTATGGACATGAGACATAAGAAAAAATAAGTAGTTACAATCAGAGTTCTTAGGTTTGCTTCTGTGACTACCTGGACTTCCGACTCAGGGAGCTTGTAGTTCCTCAGCCATAAGCTTTATTCAGTGTTGGTGTGCTGTGCATTCAGGCTTGAAAAGTGTTCTCTATTGAACCTGCAGTACCAGTGTAGTATCTAGCATGCAGTCAAGGCTTAAGAAATAAATATCTATTGAGTGTATAAATAAAGGATCTTGGAGGATCATGTTGGAAATCCTTTTTCTTTTTTGTTTTTAGGAGCAATACTTTCCTAAACTTGCTTATCCTATATTTCTACCCATAACCATTGTTTTCTTTTTTTCCTCCTCATGTTCTTGGGCCAGCGTCTTTCTTCCATGTACCAGCACCCTTTTCTTCCCTAGTTCTGGGTTAGATGGCACTCTCTATCTACTCTTCTTTCTCTGCCCCATTCACTGGAGCAGCCAGGCTTCTGGTGTTACCTGTCTAGGAGTTATCTTTGTCCATAGAAAACCAGCATGAATGAAATTTCTGTGGTTAATTTAATAATGTGTACAATCATGCTTACAAATGATGGAGGGAAGAGCTTTGAGCTGTAAGACAATTCTTAAACTACAACATCAACATCATCAAGAATTTTGTTAGAAATGTAAATTCTTGGACTCCACATCAGATTTAGTAACTGTTAACTCAGAAGAAATAGGAGTGGGACTGGCAATCTGTGTTTTGACAAGCCTCCAGAGTCACCTGAATTGATGCTCAGTTTTGAGACCCACTGTTGCAGGAGCCAACAGTTTTCCTTGTATTTCAACTGAGGTACCTGGGGTAGAGATTTGGTTTGTTTTTTTTTTCTTTCTTCATTGCATTTTACTTAAAGCCATAAGAACTAACCAAGTCAGTACATAAACATTATATTCCTTTTTCCTTCCCAATTGCTCTAAGGCAATACTAGAAAAACTTCTAAAGCTTTGCCATTCTTGGGCTTGTAATCTAAGTTTCAGAAGCATTTAGGTTATAGTTTAAATAGCTCTTGTGTTTTTACATAACAACATTGTGTTTGCATTCTATTCCAGGGTGTGGGAGAGTTTCTAGAGTGTTCTACTAAGCTGTACACCAGAACCAATTCCCCATACCAGACATTTTCTCTATTCTTTATAGCGTCAATCCTGATAGCAGTTTTTATACTAGTTACATTTGGTTGTAAAGTTCTCCTTGAATAAACTCCGATAAGGGATGAGGGATTTTGGTGGACAGAAACATGTGGAATTATATGTTGATCTAGGAGCAGTAAAATTCCTACAGCCAGGTCAACTGGGATCAAGGCTGCTGCTTACTGAGTGTGCAACCTTGAGAAAATTATCTAACCTTTCTATTCCTAAACTTCTTGATCTATGAGTAGAAGTCTGGTTTAGTTCATAGGATTACTGTCTGGATTAATACTGTAAAGAATGAGCAGTTAAGCATATGGTAAATGCTATCTGTGTCACCACCCTCAGGATTAGCAGTCGTATAGGATGGAGCTCCTCAATATGGACTTGGAGTGTGGTTCTGAATTCAAGAAAGCTCAAAGCAGGTCAGCAAGTGGTTGATGTTCATTCTAAGGTTCGACTGTTGACATGCCTTTGCCCAGCTGCTTTGCCACCATCCTGCTGTCACAGGACCTCCTCTGCTTTCTCATGTATCTGGTCCTCACTGCCTCCACTTGAATATGCTTCAGTTAGTCTTGATTCCCCAGTCTAACAGTTTTTCATTTCCTGCTTTGGCTACTACTTGACAATAGCTTGTTATGTTATTTAGTCCAGATTAGCAGAAAAGAGGTAGAATTACCAAATTAACAAGAAAGAGACAGACTATGAGCTCTTAGTCAATATAGGAATTTATGGATCTTGGGACAGATACTAACTTCTGATCCAAAAAGAGGGAAGAATTAAAACAAAGGACAGTCCCCTCTAGGCCCTGTGAGGGAGTGCCCTTCAAACAGAGTGCTGTGAGAGCCACGTCATGGCCCATACCTGACTACCATATTACAGGGATAGTTCTGCCTTTCTTAAGGTTTCTCAATAACCACCACTTTCTTAAACATGTGTTGCCATATATATGGTGATGACAGGCAAATCTCAAAGTCACCTTGGGGATACGTTGTAGGTACTGTGGGTCTAGCTTGTTCATTGGAACAGAGTTGTTATAGTGGTAGATTTTTCTTTATTAAATGTGCTCAGTTTTTCTTAGTTTTTATATATTGATGAGATACAAATTTTATATGGCCACAAAAATAAATAGAACTGTTTTCTACATTTCTAGTTCCTATAGTTGGTTTTCATATCAGTTTTACTATTCAATAACATTTTTCTCAAGTTCTGAGGGGAATTTGACCCTATTCCTATCCCAATATCTTGTTACACAGGAACTAGCAGATTTCTTTTGTGAAGGACTGGGTCATCAGTATAGTCTTTGCAAGCCAGGTACAACCTCTTCACCATTGCTGACCCCTGCCACTGTCCTGTGAACATAGCCATACACAACATATAAATGAAGCTGCAAGATCTTGTTCCAGTAAAACTTCACCAAATCCCTTATGATTTTCCCTTGGTACAAATTATTCTTTAGTTTTTTCAACTGTTTAAAAATATAAATACTGTTCTTAACTCATAGGTCATTCGAAAAACAAGGTAGCAGAGGAGAGATTTGGCCCACAGGTGGTGGCTTGCTGACTCCTCCTACTGTAGAAGGAGCGAAGGGTAAACAGACCTTGACCACAGGGTCTGTATTCACAGTAGGAGACATTTAACAGACAGATGCTGTGGAAGCCTCAGGAAGGGGAGTCGCCCTTGGCCCCGGGAGGACCCAGGGGACTCAAGTGGCGGCGACTGTGATGCTCGAGCTGCATTTTGAAGCTAAGTGGGGAAGGCAGGAAAGGGAGTTCTGGAAACTAGGCACAGCTTGTGCACAAGCAGCATGGTGAATAAGCCTGTAAGCTCTGAGCCACTTGCCCTGGCAGCGTGGTGACCGCAAATGAGCATGCGAGTCCAGATGGCAAAGGGCTTAATGAGAAGGCAAAGGTGGTCGTGGTTTTATCCTGGTGCTCAGTCACTTTCAGACGTTCCAAACCTTGCCTTTAAAATACATTACCAGCCAAACCTTACATATACCGTTGTAATACCAGCACTGTGGGAGGCCGAGGCAGGAAGATTGCAAGTTCAAGCTCAGCCTTGGCAACTTAGTGACTTAGTAAGACCTTGTCCTGAATGCAAAAATAAAAAAAGGGCTGGGAAAGCAGCTCAATGTTAAAGCCCTGGACTCAATCCCCAGGACTACAAATAAATATAAAATAGGATACTTAACCGAAAGCTCCGAGTGCAGTATGATCAAAATATACAGCAAGTGTTTAAATCTTAAAAAGGTATTACAGTAAAAGACACCTTGTCATTCGTCTCCCTCGGGGCAGTCCTCACAACAAACACAATTTCATTGTTCTTGGCACTTTCGTTGGAAGCAGTTAGGAAACAGTTGTTTCATGAGTGTCTTTTCGATGTCCTACATTGATTCAAAACATAACAATTTCTGTCAAAAATATTACAGTGTGTCCTCATCCACCTTATTCATTGGAACTGGCACTGTGCAACTTCTGGCTCTTTCCCTTAGTCAAAATAACCAGGAAAAGTGAACGTAAAGTACATTAAACGTCCCACAGCCACACAACTAGAAGCGTTTGTGGAAGAGGACGTCAGAACCACTTCAAAAGTGGCCAGAAAGGCTGCCTAAGTGTGCTCAAGGCCAGGGCAAGGATTCCGAGGAGGATTAGTGGCAAGATTTGTCTTTTAAATATTCACTGCACTTTTTCAATCACACCTTGTGTGTAAAAGAATAGCAAATCATCCTTGTCCTGCCACTGTGGGTGAGAATTTGGCCAAGCTGGTGGCGCGGGATGAAGCAGGTGGAAAGGTTCCCAGGCCCAACAGCTCTCTGGTTTCGCCTGAGCTCACACTGCAGCGTCTCAAAGAGCTTATGCCGAGCAGGGTGTGAAAACCATGGCTGTGGCTGCTGGGGGCATCAGAACTACAAGCAAACACGATCTGAATATGTTCTAGAAGGACTGTTCAAGAGAAAACAGGTGAGACAAAGTCTAGAGGCAATGCAGCTGATTAGGACAGTCATTAGTTCAAATGAATAATTTCTTAGCTTTTTATTATATGGCTAGCAATGCATGAAAATATTTAAGTCAAAAAGTAAACATTTAGCAAATAATTATTTTTATATTCAAATCATAGCTATTTTTTGCCCAAATCATTCCTTTTATTAAGATATTCACAATACACAGTAATGACAGCTTGAGAAATTGGTACATACACATATTGAATCTTGATCTTTTAACTTCCTTTTGCCTTTCCCACTCCCTTGCCTCCCCATTTCCCTTTCTCTCTCCACAAAGTCTGTCTTCCTATTTTCTTCCATCTCTCTTGTTTTACTTTTTTATGGTTTCAGCTTTAGCGTTTTATAGTTTAGTTACTCTTTAAGGTGATTGAGTGGCCACCAGGAAGATGAGAAAAGAGAATTGTAGGCTCACCCTGGACAGCTGGAGTCGGTGCTCCCAGCAGACTGGAGGGTGAGCGCAAGGGTTCATGGGAGATGACCTGGTCAGTTTGAAGATCTCAAAGTGAATGTAGTTGGGGATAGGGGGGTAATAAAGAGCATTATTAGAGACTGAGACTGTAGAAGGAAGCAACAGATGGATTCTGTAGGCCCCTACAGAAAGGAGGTTAGATTTTATTCTTGGAGCATGGAAGAGCCTTTGAATGGAAGTGAACTGACTGGATTTAAATTCCTAAATAATGGCTGCCCTGGAGGGGGAGGTGGAGAATGGAGGAAAGATTGCCACAGTGGAAACCCTGTGGCACATTCTTTTAGAAGTTCAGGCAGGAAATGTCATCTTGATTAAGAATGGTGACGAGTGCCGAGGGACACAAGTAGATTATGCTTACTGCCACAACCCAACTGAAGGATATTGAAGACCCAAATGGAGGTTGTGGCCACCCAGTGGAGAGGAAGGAGAGAGTGAAAGAGCTTTCTAAGACATATGTTGAGAAATGTTGGTGACTCATTAGCAAGTGTATTTAATTGTTGTGGAATGTTATAAGCTGAGTGTAGTGGAACACACTTTTAATCCCAGAACTTTGGAAGCTGAGGCAGGAGGATTACCTGAGTTCCAGGCCAGCCTGGGCTACCAAGAAGACCTTATCTCAAAAAAAAAAAAAAAAAAAAAAAGTTTATTTAGCCTCAGAGACTAGAATCTGGGAAGCCCGAGAGCATGGTGGCTGCATGTGCCTGGTATCTCATGAGGGTCTCCAAGTGCACTAGACTGGGTCTCTTCCTCTTCTGAAGCCACAAATGCCCTGATTGGGGCTCCATCCTCATGATTTAACCTAATCTTAATTACCTCCCAAAGGTCCTGCATTCAAATTCCATTAACATTTGAATGGATTCACTTTGTGGTTTAAGTTTACAACAAGTGCACTTTTATAGGATCCTTTCAAATACAGTAAGGGCAGCAACCAGGTCAGCTCAGCTCCCCTTTGGTTCCTAAGGATCCGAGGTTATCTACTGTGAGGACTGCAGAACTCCACTGGCTGAAGAAGTTGATCTTCACCTGAAGGAGAAGCCAGTGACTACAGCTTACCAAGCTAAGATCTTCCAAGAGGTATCCACACAGGGGCTGAGTTTATAGAAAGAGTGAAGGCCAGGAAGGAGGAAAGGAGTTTCCTTGTGACTCCTTTACAAGTGGGCTGGATTCTTTGCCATCTTCCCCTCCCCCCACCCTGGTTGAAGAAACATGTTATCTAACACACCAGCTGCTCCTGATCATTGCTCGCTGGCCTCCTCCTGAGGCTTCCTTCTCCATCAGTGACCCCTTTTAAAAATTGGATTCCAAGTGCTGACCCTTGCCTCTCTGAGGCACAGGAGGGGCTTGCCTAGAGCAGCTGGTAGCTGTGGGTGTCATCTAATGTCAGACGCCTGTGTTCCCCTGTACTGCTGTTTCTAACCCCATGGAGCCCTTGTGCTCTGGACCTCTGATGTAGCCCATAAATGCTTTCTCAGATTGCTTTTAATGCATAAAATAAAACACATATAGTTTCAAAATATATCAATTATGTAGGTATACAAATATATCAAACACTTTTGTCAATTTGAGATACGGTAATATAAACACATTCAATAGTAAGATCTAGCTGCAGCAACAAGCAGAATTTCAAAGTAGAGATGAGTTTAAGTGATATTTTGAGTAATCTGCAATAACCACAAAATAATATGAAAATACCTGCTTTTCTTTGGAGACAAAATCACAGGTTCAATTAATATTATTAATACAAGGGCCTGAATCTGAAATCAAAGGAAATGCAAAGTTTCAGTTAGAGAATAAAATATGCTTCCCCCCAGCCCCCACATCTTGTTCCCAGACTTCTGTCCCTGAACTTTAGATAAGAACGGAGCCCCCGTTGTAACTATTCTTTTCAGTTACCAAATGTTTCAGAAACCATGATGTGAAGTATATTATTTCATTTTGTTTCCAAGCTCACTTGATTGGCTAATTTTGACAATAGAGGGTTTGTTCCCATCTGTATTTTATAGATCACACAGTTGGCAAACAGGAACTATTCCATAAATAATGGGAAGGGGAGTGGATGGATGGATGGATGGTGGATGAAGTTCAGAGGACAAATGATTGCCTAGAGACTTAGAATTCAGAATGGTGCTGGAACTAGAATCCACATAGTTCTTACTGTAGGTCTCTTGTTCTTTCTATATTTCCTACCAGCAATTTTTGTTTTAAAGAGTTAAAGGAGTGCTAGGCCATGCTCGTCAAATTATGTTATATGAGAAAGAACAGTCCTATGATTCATTGCTTTGATCAGAGCACGTGGAAACCTCTGTTTCCTTTTTATAGACACATTTTAAGTACAGTGATTCTTTACTCTGCCTGTAGACCAAGAAGGTGAGAGGTGCAGAACATATCTCATACAAGCACCAATGAGCTATGGATGTAAAATTTAGAAAAGACCAAGACTACATAGTAATAGGAAACTTAAGGCAGCTTACTGTTTCTTCAATACAGAAGCAAGCCCCAGTGTTTACAGGGGAATAATCTTGGGTCTGTTGAATAACTGTAATCATTAAGCCTAGCAATGTACCACAGTTGTCTGATGAGATATTGATTGAAAGTATTCATATATTGATCTATATATTTATTTATTCATTCAATAAAGGTGTATTGACAACCTACTACATGCCAGGCATTAAGGTGGGTACTGCATTCAAAGTGTAGAGTAAGATCTATTATAAAGCTTAGAGTCTACTGAGACACAGATAGTAAATAACATTTTAAAAACAATAATTATAAGTACTTTAAGGGAAATAAATATAATTCTGAATAACAGCTGGGATCAAAAACTGGAGAACTAGGCTCATGTGCTTATGAGGAGATGAAAATTAACTTTAAACCTGAAAGATTAAAAAGAGCCCATGAGGAGATAGAAGAGGTAGTATGTGCTAAGGCCCTATGGCAGAAAGACAGTAATAAAGTTGTATAGTTCTGAAAGAAAACTACCTTGGGAACTGAAACAGAATGAAGGAGAAGAATTGCAAAGAGTAAGTGTGAAGAGGTAAAGACCTGTTCAGGCAGTAGTTGGGAGGCGTATAAGTTTAATTCTAGGCATGATGAAAGGCTGTTGAAGAATTTTAGGCACAGGAAAAACATGACTTCAGTTATATTTTAAAATATCACCCTACAGCTCAATAGAAAATAGATTGTGGTTAGAACAGAGAGATCAAAAGTCTCTTGGATCAGGAAAGCAATGTAGATGTGTACTGGGAGGACCCTGTAGAGATGGAGAAGTTGAAATTGAATTTGAGATTGTTGGGAAATTCAGCTAAGGTTTTTTTTTTTTTTTAATGTTTGGGAGGTGGGTGGGAATAGAGCACTTGGGCTCAGTGATCCTTCAGAAACTTCCCAACTACAAGTAGCCCTCTACCATGACTAATGAACAGCCAGTGATGTCATATGCAAGTCGTCTTGTGTATCATTGTAGAGTCGTCTGTTTTCCTCAACTGTATGTATTGCTACATAATTGGGACATGTGCCCTGGAGAGCGGAGAGGGTCACAAGGCTCACAGGTGGCTCTGGTAGAAGTGGCCAGGTGGAGCCCTTAGGGCCAGGAGCTAGACATGCAGCTATGCCCATGTCCCCTTGGGCCTGCATGTGGTCACTACTCTTTGGATATATAAGGGCTTCAAGGCCACAGGAAAGGAGTAATCATGATCTGTACAGAAGCCGCTTACTCGACACCCTTGTCATAATCTCCATGGCAGTCCTCATCCATAGTGTCCAGGGAGGGAGGAGGATCAAGCAGCAAGGAGAGGGTTGCGAGGCACAGAGGAGAACTACAGCTGCCTGAAGAGAAATCCTGCCCAGAGCAAGCAAGTAGGATGGTAGCCTGTCTGAGAGAAGGAAGTGATCCCCAAACAAAGAACAGCTGCTGCCCAGACAGGCAGGCCTGGAGAGAAAAGTAGTGGCTGACCAGACAGATTCCCTGGGAGGCACTGTGCAGTTTCCCGGAGGTGTCACCTGTGCAGTGAGGAGCTTTTCCTGTCATACAGTTGCCTTCTGAGTCATCCATAGCTTGTAAGCAACCCGTTACCCATGTTCTTTTAGGGGGCCCTTTATGAATGCCTCTGTAGGTAACTTCTTACCCGTGTTCCTGTGAGGAACCATAACAAACTCATAGGAGCACCAAACTGGACTCTGGCACAATTATTACTTTGTGCCTACCAGGTGTGCCATATCAGGAGTGGATAGGCATTGTGTCTCCTTAGGAAAAGCTACTTTAGGATGGGTGGAAAGCTGCTTCAGAACAAGTGCACCCATTGGAAAACCAAAATTAACTGTCTAAAAGAGGTACTTTATCAATGTGTAAGAAATTAATAAGCGTTCAGTTGATATTCACCCTTGCCTTGTAAGGAAAAACCAACAAACAGAGCCAGACATGGTGTCATGTGTCTGTAATCTCAGCTCTCTGGCTGACTGAGGCAGAAGGATCACAAATTTGAGCCCAGCCCAGGCAATCTAATGACTTCATGAGGCTTCATGAGACTCTATCTCAACAACAACAACAACTATATATATATATAAAATTTGTTATATATATATATAATTTGTTTTATATATATATATATAATTTGATATATATATATATATATGGCTGGGGATGTAGCTTGGTCCATAGTCTTGGAGTTGAATCCTTAGTTTCATGACAGTGAGCTTAACTCTCACTGGGCCTGTAACCCCAGTGAATATTTTCAACAAAAGTGCAGTATGGCCAGAGCCACCTAGGTGAAGTCTCCAAGAATCTGTCCATCTTTCCCATGGGGGGTGCCGTTGCAGTGCTGCTCACTAGCAAAGAGTCATGCACAGAATCCATGACTGGTCCCTTGCAGGCATGTGCAGCACGGTGCGTGGGTGCCACGGGGAAAGGGCTATTATCGATGAAAAGAACCGTGAGGTCATGATGTTTCCCTATGACAAGCCCACTACTCTCAGAACATGCTCGCTCTCTCTCGCTCTCTCGCTCTCTCTCTCATGTGCTCACCAACACAGACCCTTCTTAGCAGCCTTGGTTCCACTTTGCCATGTTGGGCCCAAGGCTCTCTTCAGCCTAAACATCATTTGAGACAAGGGTGCTTTTGCTTCTAACTGAGAAAAGTTTCCTCTTAGAGCAGGCAAAAAGTGTAGGCGGGCTGTGATGGCGAGACACGGCAGGAAGGAGCAGCAAAGTGACAACTCTGAGGCAACCAAGAAAGCCCAAAGGGGAGACAAGGTTTAGAGCTAAATCAAGATTGGATTTTGTCATGAAAGGCAGAACTGGCAAAAGCATCATTACAAGGCATTAACCTTGTTACACACAGACGAACAAGCAGAGGCTGGGATTCAGAAATAAATTACACATAATAAACTAGACAGAATAGGCTGAGAGCAACATTAGCGATTATGCCCTAAGGGGAGAGAAGGGCAAGATAGAAAATAGACTGGAAAAAATAAAAGAGTAAGAATAATTTCTGGACACAGGGGGCCAGCTCCACTATTCCCCCTTTCTCTCCTTGGCTCCCTAGGTATTAACTTCCTTTGCTGAGGAGGTTTCTCAGGAGCCTGTCTTTCCTTTGTTTTCATTTGCTGAAATGAGCATAAGAGGACCATTCAGACGGCGCCTTTCTCCACTCGCAGGGACCTGTCCATTTCTATGTGTTTCCAGCACAAAAGAATCCATTTCCATTCAGCCAGAGCGGCCCTCCGAGTTTTCGTGAGGTCCAAGCCTCCCCTTGCCCATTTTCTTCCAGGCTTGCTCATAATTGGCTACAAAATCCTGACTGGGCTCAGGTCCTCAGGCTAGTTTAGTGCCTACTCCAACAAGTCATGATACTTACTTCTTAAAAAGTGACTTGCTTTTGATTCTAAGTAACAAAATCCAAACAGTGGGCCTAAACCATGACATCTGTTGTTAACTTACTATAAAATTTAAGAGCTGGAGCAGGGTCTTGTGACACATGCCTGTAATCTCAGCACTCTGAGAGGCTGAGGAGGGAGGATAGAAAAATTGTAACCAGCCAGGGCAACTTAGCAATATCCTGTCTCAAAATAAAAATTTAAAAAATAGCCCATGGATGTTGCTCAGTACAAAAGTCCTGAGTTCAATTCTCAGTACCACAAAAAAAAAAAAAAAAAAAAAGGCTGCAGATCTGTGGCTCAGTGGCTCAGTGGTGTCTTCAAGAACCAGTGTCTCAGTTCTTTCCACTGTACTGTCTTAGTATGTAGATTCTCATCCTCCATCTTGAATTTCACAGAAACACTATGACATGATAGTTCCACACAACTGAATACTAAGGGAAGAAGTGAGGATAGAGGAGAAAACACACTCTTCCCCACAAGTCTTCTCTCTTCAAGGAAGAAACTTATTTCCTTATTTCCAGAAATCCTGTCAGTGGCCATCTTAAATCTTCCTGGCTGGAAACAGAATACATGACCTCTCTCTATGTGGTAGGAAGGCAGGCATCAGGCAATGGAAACTGGGGTTGCCATTTGGCAGGGACCAATCATGGTCTCTGTCAGGCCAAGATTGATTGCCACTTGAACAAAATTTGGGTCCTTTGGGCAAACAAGGTGGGATGTGGCAGTGATCACTTATGTTTTTAAATAAGATGATGATCAGAGGTGTGAATTATGGGTTACTGTGTGCCAAACACCCTTCCAAGGTTTTCTGAGATTTGTGTACCCGTAACAAACATACAGAAGAAATTCTATTGTCATCACTTTCATTGTGTAGAATGACAGAGAGGTTGACTAATGTGCCCAGGATTGTGGCAGAGGCAGGGCTTCAAACCCAGCAAGTCTGGCTCCCAACCCTACACTGCCTCTCTCGAGCAAGATGATAAATCTTCCAAGTAACACACAGTGAGTACTGATACCTGTTAGCTGCTAGTTTTATTACAACCATTAGTATTTATTAGATCTTCTGTATAATTACCAGTGAAGCACATTGGCCTTATCAGATGGTTGAGAATGCCAACTCCCTCAATAAATTGTGCCATCTACCCCGTGAGTGAGCGCCAGCTCAGAGACAAAGTAGTCTGAGGAAGTTTGTTCTGTATTCTCAGTGTTTCAAGTTTGAGAGTGTTGATTTAAAGACTGTCTCACTACGTACCCTATTGATCTAGGACTTAATTTGGAAAATCCCACTTGCCAAGGAGTAGTCACAAACCAGGGAAGAACACAGGATGGTAATTTGGAACCAGATTTTCTCCTTAGCTGCTGAGCTGCCTCTCTGATTTGGAGCCAGTCTTTCACAAGATAACTTGTTCCCCCTAGCAAAGACTACCCATGACATCATTGTTCTTGGCTTACTAGAAAAGGTGTGGTTGTTAAGGACCTACTATACACCAGAACTCAGGGTATGTCTTATTTGATCCTTATGTGTAATACACTGTCCATAGCCTTCACTCTTTTCTGTGCTATAAAATGAGAGGCAATAGAGTCTCTCAGCCTAAAGTGGTGGCATTAGGACATTCTAGAAGCCCAGTCAGAGTCGAGTCTGCCTCTCTGTGATGCTCAAATATTTAATAAAAATAACAATAAGCACAGTCAGCTGACCTTACATTTGAACAATTCTAGTTTTATTTGAAAGCAAGCCGTGTGTGATGTGGCTTTTTTTAATGTAAAGGTCATCTGATTTTTCTTTCTCATATCATGGGGCTTCCTTATCTACACAGTGATCTATTGTTCCAGTCCTCATACCCACAGAGATTTTTTTCCCCTTAATTTCAGTTTTAACAGGACAGCTCCTCATATTCCTTGACTCAAAAGTATGATCTTTTAACAGGAAAAATAAAATCTCTAATGGGCTTTCCAAAAATCTTAAACTGAGTTCACTATAGAATATTTTATGCAAATGAGTCACCTTCTTTTAGGTTTTATACCATCTTCTCCTTGGAAAGTGATCAGGGCACTGGAGGAATCCTTGCCAGCTTATCATTTACTCACAGTGCCACGTCAACAAAGAAATATTGACAGCACTATAAAGGCTTCAGAAATCAATTTAGTCCATGAATCCATTTAGTTTAGATGTTAATGAAACTTGGTGAGTTTTAAAATAATGAATAGTTAATGAGACATAAATTGAAAGACATAAACACTGCCAGCAATCATATGATGAAGTTAGTAAGTCTTAGCCTCCCCCTGCCCACCAGCCCACTACCTCAACAGGGCTACCAGAAGTTGTTCTGAGACTGGCTGAAGTTTACCAGCTCACCCATTGGCTGAAACTTCAATGGGCCTTTGAAACCCTTCTGCTGTTGGGAACCCAACTCTGGCAGATAAAGTGTGCTATCGCACTGTGTTCAGGAGCTGCAGACGCAACGGCTCTTTCTTCCTATCTTCCAGAGATTTGTGTAACAAACTCAGTTTCCTGTCGTTGAAGGCAGGAAGCAGCATGAGGCGCTTCATTCCTTTTAAAGAAAAAGCATTTTGGTCACTACTCCGCTCTGGTTTTAAAGAGGGACTTTAATGATCAGGAGCAAGCATGTGATTACATGTGCTCAAAGCCTCAGACAATTTAAATGCTTTGGGGTTGGGAGTTAGCGTTTTCATTTCCTCTTTGAAAGCGTCAGCTCCGGGTCTAACCCTTCTGCTCGCTTCCTCTTTTGCTCTGTGGTTCTGTCTTACGCACCATCCGTAGCTGGAGCTTGGCCTCATCACCCTCTGAATTAAGTTACCCATCTTTGGGCTTCAGAAGGGGGTTCTCTGGTCCACCCAGAATCTCCACTCTTTGCCATCCCACCCAGTAAGATCATCCGAGTCACATCTTGGTAAATGTTTGGTTTAGAGGTCACAGAAGCCTAGCTCAGATGGATTGCAGCAGGATCCTACCAACAGCCAAGTGCAAGATCAACTCCCTCCCAATTCAGCTGGAGGCTCTCTTGGCAATAAAGCAGAGCTTGGCTTCATATATCAGCTGGGGGAGTGTTAAACGGATGGCTAGCTCACTGCTGGCAATCAATACATGTTAATATACAGTAAACACATCACTTTCCATGGGTTGGGCAAGCATGGGTGATTTGGCAGATAAAGGCGATGGAAATTACTCCTGGGGATCTTGTCTAAGAAAAATATATTTGGGTCTCGAAATGGTATCCTTCCTCAAAGGTCTTGTGTGACATTTGATTGGTATCGCTGTTTAAAATTATCTTTTTTTTATTTGTGCGTTTGTGTGCCTGTTCAGAAAGAAGGGGATCAACCTGAAAGAGTGCAGCCAATCGCATCATCCACCTTGATCCATTCCGACCTGACATCCGTTTATGGCACCGTGGTAATGAACAGGACTGTTTTGTTCTTGGGGACTGGAGATGGCCAGTTGCTTAAGGTTGGTTTTCTGTGCCTTCTTCAAATGTCTTATTTTAACAGTGATTCATTTTGTGCTTCTTTGTTTTGCTTAATGCTCCTGAGTGGTACACAAGCCCATGCCTATGGATTGTTTTGCGCATTCCTTAAAGACTTCTAGAAATGGGTTGGAAGAAATTCTGGAAATCCATACATAATACCCCTCGCCCATCCACACCTTCCTTTCTGTTCCCCTTCAATGTGTAATGAGTCTCCAGCTACCGGGCTCCCTGGGAATCTGCCAAATACACTCCCTTTCTTACTCGTAGGCTGCTGGGTGAGGTGAACAGGGGTACAGCCCTCACCCCTTCCCTGACTCACCTTTCTATGACATTTAACCTTTCAGTTCTCTGTCCTTTACATTGGAAATGTACAAAGCATCTGATTTCTCACAACTTCAAAGAGATGAGAGATTATAGGGCTTGAAAAGAAGAAAAAAACAGGTGTTCTTCCCTCCAGCCCACTTGCACTCGCAGAGGGGGTTTGTTTTCTACCCTTTGTACTCTTACACGGTGGAGAGGTTATAGATCTAAAATGCTTTGTGACTACCCTTGACTTTTATCTCACAGGACCCCCCCCCCCCCAACTATATGGATATACCTTGATCAAGCTGAGATTTTTAACTACTCAGGGGAGGGGTGGAGGAGAGGCAAAACTAAAATCAGAGCCACCAAATGACTCATCTGAGATTATCTAGTGGTCATCTTACCAGTGTCATCAGCAAGCATTTACTGAACCTCTGTGGTCTCCAACAACACTCATGGTTGGGAACAGCCCTGTTTTGGTCACCCTGGGCTGATGATATTCCTTGGCCTCATAACAGTCAGTCAACTGACCCTCAGCTCAGATTCTTAATTAAATAGAGACAGATTTGTTCTCCCAACTGCTCTTCGTTGATGACTTTAGGTAAATGGTTCCGCCTCTCCTAGCCTCCATTCCTTAGCCTATACAATGAGATTATACGAGACAATCTAGAAAAAAATCTTTTCCTCTCCTGACAGTCTCTACACCTGTCTTCTGCACACATGTTTCTCCCCCTCCTCAGCCAAACCTACTGGACTTGCTGTTCTCCAAGTGTGCATTGATTGTATCGTATTGTATCCATACTTCTGTTGACGCTGTACTCCAATCCTGGAATGCTTGCCTTTTTCTCTGCTCTGCTGAGTCCTGTTGTTTGTGTTTTGGCTCAGCTCAAACCCCACCCCCTGGAGTGATCTCCTTCCCCTTGTCTCCTGAAATACTTGTATCTGCATCATTCTTTTGGCTCATTACAAATGTCTTGCTTTGATACTTAACCTTTTCACTCGTGTTTGTCTTGCCTTCCCAACTTGATTTTAAGCTTCCTGTGAAGGAGGCCATGAATTCCCACAGCCTGATACGGTGCCGAGTGCCTGGTAGGCATTCCATTTAATCTGTTTCCTTTGGAAGAAACCCAGTACCATATGGGAGGGAGTTTGTTTGTATACACATTCTTTTAAAGTATACATTGATCATCTTTTCTGTTGTGTTGGCTTTGTTTCCCAAGGAAAGGTAAATACTCATTAGTCATGTTACACACGTCGCTCAGTGATGTCCATAGCCACACCATGCTGGTCAGGCTGATTGGACACATTAGCCTGGCAGAAGTTTCTACCGATCCTTCCTGGGCCTCCTCACCAATTATCTCTTCAGATTTGGGATATTTTTGACGAGTGTTTTGACAAGAACACTGTTTTCCCCAAGCTGAGCCAACCAAACTGTTACATGGTGAACTGGAGGTGAAGGAACACTCCTCTATAAATAGTGCCCCATGGGACGGCCTGGTCTCACCTGCCCTGCCAGTTCACTCCAGCCTTTGCGCACAGCTGGCTGAGTTTCAGCCATGTTGGGGACCGGAAGGTGGGACCAACTTGCACTGCAGCCTGCTGCCGTGAAAGAAGAGGTGGCTTAGTGAAGTGGTTATGTGGTCTGCAGGATCTTTATGGGACACCCTTAGGAAACTGTGCCTGTGACCTTGTTTGGGGGTTTAAATAACAAGGTCAGGTTGGCTCTTTCTTTGTAGCTGCTAATATTTATCTACTTCCTCTCTGTTCTCACAAGCCTATGAGGCGAGCCTGTTAGGCCAATTCACAGAAGAAAAAATCAAGACCCAGAGATATTGGGTGATTCGCCACAGTTCTTACAGGGACAGAACAGAGATTTGTACCCCCGTTGAGTTGGAGAGTGCACTAATATTCCCCATGAGGCAGGCACTTTGTAGCCTCTGCCTCAGGCCCAGCCGCACTCCATGAAGTTTCTGGGAGCAAGCAGGAGGCACGCTGGCAGGAGCCCCAATGCTACTGGTGGGATCGAGCTTCCTGAAGGCTCAGGGAGGAATCGGAAGAAGGCAGATCTTGTGACTGAGGGAAAACTTCATAGGCATGTTAACCTCCAGGGAGTTCATCTCGTCCCCTCACCTGGCTTCCCTCAGAACAGCTCCTCCCTGAGGAGGAGGTTGGGAGGGTTAAAGCTGAGCTTTAAAAGCTGAGGCTTGCCTAACTCTGAGCTCCTCAGGACAGCCGAGCAATTCCCAAGGCTCCCTGGGTCCTGCGTGAGGTTCTTGGATATAGCCCCTGAAATTCCCTGGAGACCAGAAGACCCGGGATTGCACAGTTGACTGGGAAGCCACCGATAAGCCCCAAATCCCTTTATTCAAATACTCCGAACTTCTCCGTTCTAGACTTGTCACCAGAACTGTTAGAAAAGATGAACTTTGATAGACCCAAGCTTGGCTTCTCAGCTGCAAGAGATACTAATGAGCAGAAAGAATGAAAAAAGAAAAATCCCCAGCCCAGTGCAGACAACGGGTGGGGGAGGAGAGAGTGAGAGCTCGGATCACCCCTAGCCTGACTCATCAGGTTCCTAGTGATCAAGCGTCCGTGGCATTTTGACACGTGCCAGGCGCCGTAGTATATGCCTGGCAGGAGGAGAGGCAGAACGCGGCGCCTGGGAGCGTGGTGCTGTTATTTTTTTTTTACCACCATCAATAGAAACCCGACTTCTTCAATCTCTGCAAACCTCATGGAGTTTTAATATAATTTGGTGCCATTTTAAACCTCGCATTATTTAAATATTTTTTTTTTCTTCCGGCTGATGAAAGCGCTGTGCGCTCACGTAGAGAGTTGCAGAGTAGCAGCCCAGGAAAGGAAGGCAAAGGAAAAATTATCCGTAATTGCGTCATGTCGAGGCAACCACTGTCAGCATTTTGGATTCTTTTTTTTGCATGGTTGAGGTCAGACTCTCCAATTTTGCATCCTTCTTTTCTCCAGTTAATGAGGCAAGAGGCTTATATTAAAAGGCTGCTGCAAACTCTTTGTAAACATATTTTTAAATAGCTGTGTCGTGTTCTGTTATATGGAAACATCATTTTGAACTTGAAGTATTAGGTTGCTGTTGAGGTGTCTGTTAAAGATGCACTTTTCCAAGACAGCCCTACCTCCAAAGGTAAAAAATTAGTGACCGTCTGTGAACTGATGGGACGCTAATGCTTTGCCACCCTCCTCCTACCTTTATTCCTAAACCGATTCAGAAGATTTTAGAACATGAAGGAATTGAGAACTGAAAGGGTCCTGCCGCCTGATTTTATCCACACATGACCCCGGCGGTCGTGAAACAAGTCTTGTCTACCATGGCTATTCCCCCATGTGCTTCCTTTCTGAAGATGGCTGCACGCAATATGTATTTTTTTTAGTTGCCAGCATCTCTGCTGAGAGCAGCTGAAAAGTTCTGACCTCAGCTCACAGGACGTCACACTGCATGTGTCGCGCGGAGTTTACCTTCTAGAAACACACTCCTTATCTTTCTCTAGGTTCTGATACAGTCTTTCCTGTGGTTTGGATTCCTTGAGCTGGTTGCTGTTACATGTAGAATATTGTCCTTATCTCAAGGGCAGAATGGAATATTTTGAGCTTTTCCAGGTGGTAAAATATGTAATAAAGGAATATGCATGAAATTTTGAAATTTGTGACGTTATTCATGCCCATTAACCTTTCTTGTAAGCATAAAAGATAAGAAGGCGGCGGGTGAAGAATAATAATAGCCAAAGTTTCTGAGCTCATAGTGCGTGCCAGGTGTTAGAACCAGCATCTGCATCAGTTAACTCATGTAATCTTTACAAGTTGATCCTATGACCATCCCCACTTCATTAATGCAATAACCAGAAGCTTAGGGAGTTTAGATAGTTTGCTCAAGGTGATTTGAACTGAAGCAATCTGTCTCCAGAGCCTAGGCTTTTATCCCACCACTAAACTACATTAATAGTTAAAATGTAGTTTACAGAGCTTGGGAGAGTTCCTGGAACTGTTTTTTAAATTTTTCTTTCTAATATCAGGGTATCTGAGCTGGTGCTAAGATGTAGGTATTTGAGGTTTTCTGAGAAGGGGCCATGGGTTCTGTGGTTTTAGTTTGTTTCTATTTGGGGACTGCCTCTGGCAACTGAGTGCTGAGTTCCTTTAGCTCAGGACTGCAAGTGGCTCATGGGAGCTCTGAACCCCCTATAGGGCCCCAGCTTTCCCCGTAGGCTCCTTTTGAGGAAAAGTCAGAATTATGTGTTCAGGTTGGTTGTTTTGAATGGTCCAAGTAATAGGAGGCTGGACTTGGGAGTAAAATTAAATCAGTTCCAAAAAGTTCTTCCTGAATCCAGCACAAAGCAAAACTACAGAATACCTTAAAAGTTTTCATTGACTCTGGTCTTTAAAGTTTTCAATTGAACAAAAGAGAAAATAAAAAAATAAAATGTTTCATAAGAGCAATCTCTCTATTTGTACTCCCAGAAAAAGAGACTTTGGAGAACCCAGGACAGAACCTGGAGCCTGAAGTAGAGGGATCAGGAGGAGTAAAGGGAGGTCATGGGCAAAAAAAAGTAAAAACAGCAAGAAGTGTCAACTTGGAAATGGGTTCCATGGGTGGCTACTTCAAGTTTACCCCCTCCCCATTCATTCCAGTTTGTGAGTTTGCAAGGGCTCCCCAGTTTCGAATGGTCACTCATGTCCTTATCACATCTAGAACTTGTGGACCATGCTGTCAACTTCTTTACTACTTACACTAACATAATAAGCTCATAAATATGAAATAAGTTTGTCTCAATTTTTGTATTTCATCTTTATTATTCCTAACACTATGAGATAATTGCAATGCTTTTTCCTCTGGTTGTACGCATGTGTGTGCGCGTGTGTTTGTGCGTGTGTGCATGCTTTAATACTCCTGAGCATTTCTCAGAAACTGTTTATGGAAAAAAAATTGCAAATGAGGGAATTGGCTTGTCTGCCATTTAACTGGTTAGCTCTACAGAATGAGGCATAGCAAAAGAAATTCGACCTAAAACGATTTAGTTTTTTCAACACACCATGGCTTCATTTTCATTTCATTGTAATCATAAAGGAAAAAAAGCCTTTGTTTTTCCCTTTCCTTCCTCACTGTAATGTCCTTCCCATGGGTGGTCTTGAGAGCCATCCTGCAATTGCATGGTGAGGAAGTCTCCATTTGGTTAATTTCCACAGCTGACTTGAGATTTTTGTATGCAAAAGAAATCCCAAGGCTAGTTAATAGCTTACCACGAGGCTGCTGGAAGATGTCAACAGAAACAATATGTTGACACAAACTGAAATCCTTCAGCAGGGAAAATTTGTTTTCAGCTCAGGCTTCAACTGGAAGAATTTGTGAAGAGCCTTATAAAATCTTGAAGGCTTGTTGTGTAGCTTTTCATTTACTAAGTGTTTGTTGGGCATGGTTTCTGTGCTAGGTACTGTTCTAAGTACTGGGTATTGTGGGCACAAAGGTGAACAAAACAGGCAAGGCCTCTGCCCTCTTGGGAAGGGGGGTAGGGAAGAAGAAAAAGAAGACAAGTCAACTACCTGTCCAGTGATAAAGTCATTGTATATAGTGATGAGTGCTAAGAATATGATGTAATGGACAGAGCATGACAATGGGACACAGTGGAAAGGTGATCAGAGAAAGCTTTCAGAGCAGGCCATGTCTGGGATATGAAGGAGTGTGAGAGAATGTACATGGAGGAGACTCAGAGTGACTTTAAACTAGATCTATATTCAGGGTGTATACTGGAAGCACTAAAACAAAAACCCATATTATGGCCGAGAAGTGTGTGTATGAATTGGACGAGGCTTCTCTGATGCAAAATCTAACCCCTTTTGGGTTTTGTGACTCATGGTTCCTTCCTGCACCTCCTCGTGATCATATTATTTTTGTGAGGCTACTCTGATAGTCCTGGCCGAGGAAGTGATGTTCCCCTTGCTCTGTCTCCATTGGCTTTCTTCTCTGTATGGATATGCCCGTGGATTTTGCAATCACAATGTCCAAGAGTTTCATTGGAGCCCCTGGGCGAGGGTGGGGTGGGATGACAGATGATGTTAGTAGAAACCAATCCTATAGTCACTTGAGGGAGAGGAGATTCAGAAGACTGCAAAGGCAGAGGTCTTCCTTACCCCTTGGTATAGCACGTTTGGAACCTTGGGATGAAAATGAAAGCTTCTTCTTGTCCTCTCTTCCAGTTGTGAAGGTCATTCCCAGAATAACTGAGCAAAACCAAAAGTGGGTTGACCCATCTGCCCTAAAAAATGTTCAAATTTAATATCTTATTTTTTAAGGTAATATGACATTGTCTAAAACTCAAAAGAACCAAGAAAGTATACAGTCAAAGTCCCCCATTCCTGACTTCTTCCACTTTTTTTTACTATAGATTACTTAACCAATTCCCTGTTGTTGGACATTTAGTTTGTTTCAGTCTTTTGTTTATAATACAAGATATTAAAATGAACACATGTCATTCCACACATAGAGGCTGCACAGTCTAAGGGCATGTGCTTTAACATTTTGATAGATAATACCAAATTGCCTTCTAAGAAGTTCCTACATCCACTTTTGATGGAATATAAGAATATACACCCAGCACATGGAGTTGACATACTTCTGTGCAGGTCGTATCTTGTTCAAAAAACTGATTGATAAGCCCTGGCACACAGGATACCTTGGTGACTTCATAAAATGTGAGACAGGTTTTCCTGCCCTAATTCATAGTTCTAGAAAGCAGGATGGTGCCTGCTTTATCAAGTAGATAAATCAATGTTGCATCCAACTAGACTTCTCACCCACTCTCAACTGCATCAGCCATGTTTCAAGAGTAAATAATATGACCCCTTACTAAAATCAGTAGTGCAGCTCCTAACTCACTGAAAATGGATGAGTGGTAGTGTTTCCTAAATTATATCTTGATTTAGTTCCTTATTTTACAGCAAATCTAAGATACTATCTTTTCATTCCAACATATTTCATTATGCATCTCTAAAAACATTATCATTTCCCTAAATGACTGTAACCACAATGCTATTGTCACAGCTAAAAAAATTACCAGTGTTTCTAAGTATCATCTACTATCCATATAACTACATTTTCCTGATTGACTCAAAAACATATTTAAATTTGTTTTGTTCATATGATGTCTAAACCATATTTAGTTGTCCATCTCTCTTACCTGGAGCAGCCTTCTGTCTTTCATTTATTCCCTGCCACTGACTTACTAAGATAACCCGGTTCTTTGTCCTATTGCAAGTCTACCACTGTGGATTTGGCTTTTAGCTTACTCTTGGTATCGTTGACCTTGTTCCTCAACTCCTTCTATTTCTTAATGTTAAGTAGAAGGTAGCACTAAAGACTTAGATCCAGGTTCAGCTTTATTGGAAAAAATGTGACCTCAGTGGCAATATCCAGTACTGCTTTTGACGTGATGAACTCTGAAGAGGACCTAGGGGCAGCAGCCTTTCTTCTACTGAGCCTTACTTGAGAACAGTACTATCAATCTTTTCTTTTTCGAACTGGCTTCCTGTTTTTCTTCTTCTAAACAACTATTTTCCAGAACCAGATCAGCCCTTTGAATTCACACCGAGTAATAGAGCTTATAAGTTAAAGATGGCAAGTGCTGGCAAGCCTGCACCAGTTCGTGCCCCGGGGCTCTCTCCACTCACGGTTTTCTGTGTTATTCAGTAGAACTTTCTGTACTGATAAAAATGTTCTACGTCTATGTTCTTCACTGTGATAACCACTAGCCATAATTGATAGTGAGCAATACTATGTGGCTATTTTGACTGAAGAATTAAATTTCAATTTAATATAAATAGCCATATATGGTTAGCAGCTGCTGTATTGGATAGTATAGAGTCATTTTTAAATGAGGTGTGGATCTTTTCTTCCTCTCTTGGGAGCCAGCTGCTTCTGTTTTACCAAGAGATTTTTTTTTTTAAAGCCGTAGTTAATCTATTTGGTTAGTGACATTGACTTTTGCAGGGCTGCCATTGAATTTAGTGAGCAGTGCAGGGGATTCGTTGCACTGAATCTACCTGGGTCTGACCCAAGTGGATGATGGAACAAAATCACTGATCACAGGGCAAATCCAGACTCAGGACCAGGTGGCAGTGGGTTGTGTGTGCAGCTACACACTCCCCATTGGCCAGTGTGCCAGCAGCCTGCCCAGTGCCTGTAACAAAACAGGAAATACCCAGTTGCCGTCAGGAAACGTAAGGGCGAGGGGCATAATATCAGCATGTAGATACATGAAAGTATCGCTTTGTCAGAAAAGAATCTCAGGTGCCAATTTTTTTCTTCTGAAACCACATGCACAGTGTAACTGATGTCCGCAGTGGTAGCTGGATGTGTTCAAAATGACAAAATTTTAACAAGTACTTTTTGAAGTATCTCGCTAGTTGAAAGAATAGGCACAAAGATAATTAAAACATGATTCCTGCCCCCCCCCCCCAAGAAAAAGGTTAGATACAGGCTGTTACCTATTGGGTATTGATTATGTACTAAATATCTTTCATAATTCTTGATTCTCGTAGTACCTAAAAACAAGGAAGACATTATTAGCCCCATTTTATAGATGAGGAAATTGAAGCCCAGGAAGGCCAAATAAGTTACTAGTTTAAGGTAGCACAGGTATTTAAAAGGTGAGCCAAGATACAAACCCCATGCATACCACCATCACATTTCTCTGGAATTACCATAGTCTCCCAACTGATCTAGATTTAGACACAGATTGAGACACAGGTCACTGCTCTGGCTTGCAGTGGCATTCTTTCTTCTACCTAGAATAATGGCAAAATCTGTATAGCTAGCTTCCTATCTCACTGCCCAGTCTTCTCTACCTCCTGCATGCACACCCTTTGGCACTTCCCGTCTTAGGACCTTTGTACTAGCAGGCCTCTTTCAAGAACATGTTTCATCCAAATATCTAGATGACTCCTTTACCTCCTGTAAGTTTCTAAATAAGTGTCACCTTTTCAATGGGGCCCTAAGCACACACTTTTCACCTCCGTACCCCACTTTATTTTCACCTATATCACTCGTCAGCTTCTAATGTGTTTTATAATTTACTCGCGTTGCTATCTGCCACCACTCCCCTACACAGGCACACTCGCACACACAATATAATTTCTGTGAGGACAAGGTAACTTTCCCCACTCTATTTTGTTCTGTATTTTTCAAACACCTGAAATAGTGCCTGCTACACATGGATGTCCAGTAGATGTTTGTTCACTGAAAATGAGTGATACTTAGGTGTCTAGCTTCAAACTGACTGCCAAGTTGGACCTTCTTTACTTCTGTGTGAACACATATCTACCTGTCTGTACTTTGCTGGGTAACTTTAAAAAGCATGACTATGTAAAATCATGTAAGAGAATCAGAGTAGCTCATTCAAATATGTGTTGGGAAGCTGTCGCCTTTGGCTTCAAAGTCACTCTTAGCCCAGTACTAATGAAGCTGTCACTTGTGGCTTCCAGTACAGCCAAGAGGGGTCAGCAATTGTGGATAACAAACTTCCACGTATGAGGAAGCAGACCAGGCACTGAAGACTGGCTTTTTTGTTAGTTTTGGTGACACTGTCCCCCACAAAAGCAGATATACTCTGCATGTTATCGCCAGTCTTGTTGAAGACCAAAATCTAAGAGTGTGATTAAGGAGTGTAGCACATCACCCAGTATACATGGAAAAATAAGAAATGATGTGACTATGCTAAAAGTTTTGCCACAGTGCTGTTCAAAAATACTTACTAGAAATTGTGTTTCTTCCTGAAATAAAACTAGGTTGTTCTTGGTGAGAACTGGACTTCAAATTGTCCAGAAGTTATCTATGAAATTAAAGAAGAAACACCTATTTTCTACAAACTCGTTCCTGACCCCAAGAAGAATACTTACATCTATCTAACAGCTGGGAAAGAGGTAAGTAGGAACACTGATCATCGCTTCTGACTTGGGAATGAAAATTATTTAATTAATGTCATTATGTACTGGCAAAGCTTTTATTTTGAACTCCTGAGTTTAAACTCTGCTGCAGGCTTTGATGAGACCCAGAGTGGCTCCTAGGCACAGAATTAAAAACCTCGTTGACTGTCAGTAAGTAAGCAAGAAATATTACCTATTTAGACAATTTTATTATTGGCTGTATTTCCAGTGTCGAATTTTTCAAAGGGTGGTGTGCTTCCAAACAGGCACATAATCAGCAAGGTAACTGAATTTACACATTTATTGTGTGGGCGCTGAAGAACTAGATGCATTTATGAATATACCCAGTGGGACTGGTTAATGGAACCAGGGGTTAATATCAGGCCACAATCTCATGCACATTCATGAACCAGGAACAATATGCCGCTTGTCCTCCTTCTCTTAATTTATCTGGTTGTTTTAGTTTTTCTTACTGCATTTGCTTACCGAAATAAAAAATAATACCTTTTTAACATTTTCTTTATTCTTACAAAGTGCCTTTTATCAAGGAAAGGGGAGAGGATACTAATACTAATTTTTATTGACTGCTGACTATTTGCTACTCATTGTTCTTTGTCTCAGCTCTAGATTCACAGAGTTGTGTATGTACGCACACACATACACTCACTTAATGCTAATGAAATGTTAATAATTTAATGAGGTATAGTTACCCTTGTCTTATATACAAAGAATCCAAGATATAGAGAAGATAGTAAGCTGAAAGATACAATCTTTATACTCTGCCATGATCCTAAAGCCCATGATAACGAGATCAAATCCCAAATTCGTGAAAACGAAAGAGAACATTCTGGTTCAGTGGCTTGGACTTATGATCATTTTAACACACAAAGTGTAAAAAGATAAGTGAGCCTTAGATAATTGTAAAATGGATGTAACAGATGTTCTCAGTACACTCCCACTTTTCATTTTTTAAAATTTCGGTCATTCTGAGAATAGCAATGTCAACTCTTGGCATGTGCCTTTTGAGTCAGGGAGCAGGTGGGCCAGCCCTCAGTTGTTTCTGGTCTTCTTAAAAAGGCCTTAATGCTTTTTGAATGTGGAAACGTCAGTTGGGTCAAAGTGACCACATCGATAGCTTAGTTTCACCTCCTAGATTTTCACCAGATCCTTCTATGTCAGCTTGCTTCACCATTCAATCTCTTTGTTACTGTGTTTCTTCCCTGGGGATCTTATATTTGAAAGGTTTTTGTCTGTTGAACAAACTGCATATATTAAGTAACCATTCCCATTCCCAGGCTTTATTTATTCAGGAAATTTCAAAACTGCCAGCACAGTACTGACTGTGCTACCATGTGAAACAAATTTCAACCCCCAAAACAAAGAGACTGGAAGTCTGGTTTAATTTCTTTCTTTTTAAAAAATTTTTGTTAACCATTTGAAGTATCATAAATCCTCACAGCTAATCCCATTCCTTGTCTCATGGAGGGTTACAGAGCCTCCGAACCCAAGGCTCTAGGCTGGAAGCTACTATGAAAGTCACCAATGATTGACAGGTCCTCAGTTCCTAGAAAGTAAAAAATTCTAGCTTCTGGTCACTCAAAGCCCTAAAGTCCTGGAGAGAGTTTTGCAACTAGGCATCAACATTGATTGGCCCTGTGCTTTTCATTTGAGATTATTTCTTCAGATCCATTAGTTGACTCTTGTTGAGCAAATATAATTTCTAGAGAGGCAAAACCCAAAGAAAATCCTGTCTTAGTCTCATGGGCTATAGTAATAACCAAGAAAAAAGGCCATGGATATCCATGAAATGGTATAAGATGTGGCCATTAAATATAACTGTATGATAGATACAAACACCGTGTGGGATAGACCCTATAGTGTGTCACCAAAGTGGAGAATGAGTCCAATGTTGGATTTATAATGTCTTCTCTATGATATAGAGTTGTGTCTCTGCATTTAAATGCACTGAGTAGCTGTTTTCAAACCATGTTTTGAAAATTTGTATCACCGAATATTACGAGTAGAATAGTTGTTATTTACTCTATCCCTCTGGAGTACTCCTCATGTTTAAAATCTCTTGGAAGCCTGGGCTACAGAAACCCATTTATTTATTTATTTATTTTTCAGCCTAAGGTTTCATGTTTGTTGGACTGTGGAATCCTCTTCTCACGTAATAGCATTAGCCAATATTTATGACATACTATTTACTACATGTCAGACAATGTTTGTAATAACCTTATGAAGTCAGTTGTACCATTGCCATTTTACAGATGAGGAAACAAGGTTAGATTACATGACACTTATTAAAATCCCTTGGAATTAGAAAGATGTTTTGTAAACTACCAGGAAATAAATATTCACATTCTGGTTAATTCTGGCTCAGACTCATCTGCTGGCTGCATTTGCAGCAGCGTCAAGGACTGTGACATGGAAGGATGCAGTTGTCCTCCATGAAGTCACCCACCAGCTATAGGATCCTCCTCAAGATATTCCATTTTCTTCATGACCTCCTTCTAGAACTCTCCATTTCTTTAATCTTCTTAAAGAAGTTGTTTATACTCTCTAGCTTTATAGCCTACCAGAGTAATGGGTTCTAGAGTTTCCTTAAATGTGGTTTTCTTTTCAGAAAATGTGCCACAGGACACTCAGGTCCTCTGGTCCTTATCCCTCCCTGCCCCAGAGCTCTGGCTGGTATGTCAGCTGCCTGGCCCTGCCCACCGTGGCTGTTTTGTGAGTTGTTGCTTCTTTATGACTGGAGCGGCAGTTTAAGGGACATGGAAGTGATTTGACCACTTTCCCTGTTTCTTTTATTTTCAGCTCCACTGAAGGGCATGGGAGTGAGGCAGCCAGGTGGTGAGGGGACAGATCTACTCCTGACGGGGCCAAGCGAGCCCTAAGCTGGGCCTCCTCGTTTCCCCATCCACTACGACCTCCTGACCTTCCTGGGCAGAACCATTTGCTATTACCAAATGCTCACTTTCAAAAGTGCCACTGAATTTCTCTGTGTGAAAACCAGGTGACCCGATTCCATGATCTCCGTGGAAATCATTATTCACAGAGTAGAAACCAAACGGCAGGTCAGACTCACTCAAGAGAGCTCTTAACAGTGTGGGTTTGTAGCCCCTGCCTGACTTGGCAGTAGTCTCTGTGGTGAAGGAGTCTGGGAGTACAGTCATTCCTCATTATCTATCAGGGATTAATTCCAGGAACCCCCCAAACAGTGAAATTCATAGATACTGTTATTCCTTGTATAAGTCTGCATATCACCTATGTACATCTTCCCATGTATCTTTAGATTACTCATAATGCTTAACACAATGTCAATGCTGTGCAAATAGTTGTTATAGTCTATTATTTAGGGCATAATAATGAGGGAAAAATGTCCTGAATATGGACACACACAATTGTTTTTCAAATTCTTTTGATCTATGGTTGAATTTATGAAAACAGAGCCCGCAGGTAGGAAGGGCTAACCATCCGTACTTTCCCAAGCTCCCCAGGCCATTCTACACAACTGCTTCATATCCTCGAACTTAAGACCGGTCTCCTGATGCCAGCGTAGAGACATTTAGAGTTCAGATTGATAAATACACTCTTTGTGACCCTTCCTCAGATAAGGTGTTGTAGTTTTCTCTGGTGTTGCTTAAAATTCCCCCTGAACCATTGTCATCTTTATTTTTAGGTGAGGAGAATTCGTGTTGCAAACTGCAATAAACATAAATCCTGTTTGGAGTGCTTAACAGCAGCAGACCCCCATTGCGGTTGGTGCCACTCGCTACAAAGGTATTTCCTGAATTCTTTGTCACCAGCTCTCGTTTTTTGAGAAAGTGTCGTGCAGCAGAACACTTGTTGCCCTACTTTAAAGATCCGTTCCAGTGACATGAAGGAGCAGCTCTCTTCCAGGATGGAAACGTTCTGATGCAACCCTAATTAATTCCGGAAGAGGTTTCCCGCGGGGTCCCTGCTCCCAAGCCATTTGACGTGGGCCACTAGGTAGCACCCATCTCGGGTTGGGGAACCGGGGTGGGTAGGTGATGGGTAGCGGGGAGAGGCCAAAGCAGGCAGATTTGCTTTTGACTTTCTTCAATGCATAGAGTTCTCTGTGACTTGAGAGAGAGGTGAAAGGTTCTCCCTCCGAGAAGATAAAAGAACAGGGATGTTTGAAAATTTTCAAATGAATCCTCATCATGTCACGCATTCTGTTCGCTCCGTGGAAGCCTTATTATTGATGGCGCTGTCTCCTTGCGCGCCGTACGGCCGGGGGCCTGATGTACGATCTCAGTCTCCAGGCAGAATTTGCCCAGCCTGGTCTTGAATTACGATGTACACGACCCATCTAGGCTCAGGAGCGACTGGTAGCTGATCCTCGCCATGGCAGTTCCTAGCGTCGTTGCTGGGACCAGCCTGCTTGGATTCGCTGTTGCCATGGCAACCCAGCACTCAGGCTCCTGCTATAGAAGCAAGGAGGAGCGAGCCTTAGCTGCAGCTCGGGCAGGAAAGGGAGGGAGGGAAGAAAATAAACCACATAACAGTGTCTATCAGTTTGGTGCTTTCAGTTTTTAAAGGTAAAAAAAGAATAAGAAAGAGTAGAGCATTTGCTGAACAAGGGGGCAGCGGGCAAAGGGAACAGGCCTGGGAAGAGAACTGGGGGGTTTTGGGGGAGGAGGTCAAGGGAAATGCAGGGAGGGGGCAAATGTAATAGGAGGGAGAGGTTCAGGAAACACATTCAAAGTACCGGGATGAAATTAATTAAGAGTTCTTGGAAGAAGCCACAGTCCAAGCTACCATAAGACAAGGGGGGCCCTGGCCTCTGGCTGTACCTCCTCTCTGGGCTGTTGCTGTCAGAGTCACTGGCAGACAAAAGACCAGGCCCTGGAAAATTCTCATGAATAATTATAATTGGGTAGGAACCTTTTCTTCCTGTCGCTCGCCCAAGACTGGAGTTTAAGAAATGAACTGATTGTGGCTGGTATTTTACCATTGCATACTCACTAGGCAGGCTCGCCATGATGTCTTAGGTTTGTGTGGCTTCTCTGTCTGCCCTTGTGTAGTTGTACGCAAGAATTCATTCATCGATGGTGGTGGCAACTGTGGTGATTAATAACCACACGTAGCGAGTGGCTCCTCTTTCAACAAGCTGAGGTCTAGAGCTGATGGTATACGTCCAGTCTGACAGTAGGAATTTGGGAGTCGGTTATGTCTAGATGGCGCTTGAAGAAGCCTTAGAAGCAGGCCAGTGAGGAAGCACAGGTTGAGGAAAGACTTCTGAAAGCTGAGTACTGGAGTACTACAATGTTTAGAGTCAGAGAGAAGGAAAGGAAACAGGAGAAGAAATGAGGAAGCAGCAGCCAGAAAGGGAAGAGGGAAAACGGAAAGGGGTGGTCTCCTGCAAACCAAGGGAAAGGAGGAGGGAGGAACATATTATGCCAGCTCCTACTGGGAGGTCAATTGGACATTTGATTCATTGGACTTAACAGGTGATGATTGTTGACCGTGACAGAGGTCAGCATTTGGAGTGGTGCTAAAGCTGCAAAACACAAAGAGAACAGAAAACAGCCAGGATGGCTCCTTAAAGGATCTCTGTTGAGAAAGGCAGCAGAAAGGTGGATCAGAGGCTAGAAGAAGAAAGAAGAGTATAGAACATTTGGATTTTTTAAAGATACATGAAATAACAGTGTACCTCTATGTTGTTGGCAAAATTCCTGGAGAGAGGGAGATGATATTGCAGGAAAGAGAAGAGAGTTATAGAGTGTTGTCCTTCCTCTAGTGACAGAAAATGCATCTCAGTGAGTCAGATGGGCAGCTCATTCTCAGTGATGAAAGGGGAGCAAAGAAATCTCGTCCCAGGACAAGTAGGTGCAGAGGCACAGGCAGTGTCTTTTCGTATTGTTTCTGTCACCTTTGGTACCTCAGACCAGTGAGAGTGAGGCAGGCAGGGAGCAATGCGGAGAAGAGCAAGTAGAAGTGACCTAGGAGGTGGGCGGAGAACAGAGTGGGGACGTGGTACAGGGTCACCAGGCAGTAGCAGGACCCCTGAGGTTGATGCCTGTGAAGCAGGGTGGGAAGCATGGGCTTGTTTTTCTCAAGCCACATCAGCTCTGGCACGATAGCCATATAGCAAAGGGAAATTCAGGTTAGTCAGAGTCAAGATGAGTCCATTAAGAAGGAGAGAGGCTGGGAGTTGAAGGTGCATGTGAGGGGTGGATGACTGTGGAGATGTCTGTTGATATACATTTAATAGTGGGTCCATGGGCATTAGGAAGGGAAATACAGACATGCTGCGGGTTGGGGCAGTGAAAAGGCAGCAGGAACTGTGCATCTGAAGCTGCATCTGGAGAACTGCAGAAGGTTGTACCGCTGGAGGTCAGGAAGGGTTGGAGTTCCTGGTAATTAAAGGTCTAGGGAACAGTTGTGTCACTGAAGTAGGAAGGGAAGATAGGACGATTGGCAAAGAAGGGTCAAGGAACTGAAGCTGCGGCCAGAGTATCGGGTGGATCAGCCACCTGTGCGGAAATCGCAGACACTCAGGAGAATGGCGCGTTGCTGAAGGCAGCAAGGAGCGGGTTAGTAAGGAAATGAAGAGCAGTGGGGCCGGGGCAGGCGCGGGTTAGAGGTGACCACAGCAAAGCGGCGGTGAGGGTGCTATCCCCAGGAGGCGCCGGCTTGGAATCCGGCAGGTAGGAAGAGAGAAGATCAAAAGAAGCAGTAGGGTCTGAGTGGAGCAGCGGTGATGAGGGAGAAAGAAGCCGGCTCTCAGGAAGAGCGGCGCCACGTAGATCCAGGTGAGATGAGCAGCCAGAGGCGAGGCTGAGGACCTCTGGCAGGACCTCCGGCTGCACTTGACAACCGGCTAGGAATCCCAGCCTCTACAATAGCCTGCTTCCTGCTTCCCCTGCGTCTGCTCTTGGTGCCTCACCTTTGCCCCAGTGCACTCCAAGAAGAGCAAACTTTTGAATTGAAATCACATCACAACCCTCCCCTCGCCCCAGCTAATAACTGCCCTGGCTTTCCATCTGAGAGCTCAGCCCTAGTCCCTTATTGCAGACAAGATTTTCCTTGATCTGTCCCTTTATTATTTCTCTGGCCTTTTGTTCCCAGCCCCTCTTCTGGTTGCTGTGCTCTTGCCACATGGACTTTCTGTCTGACTCGAGAATATGCCAAGCATGATCCTGCCACAAGGCCTTTGCACTTGCTGTTTTTCATTCTGCGATATTTTTCCACCAGATCTCTTCACAGCTGGCTCTTTCTTGACCTTCCGGTCCCAGAGCACGTTCATCTCCACCTGACCAACCTGTTTTGGGTAGCCTCGACACATTGCTGCTACCTTACGTTCTTCGTGGCCCTCCACTGCAGCCTTACCTCTTCACCTCTATCTCTATTGAAATGTTTTACCTTTCCCTTTACACTCAAATGTAATGTGTCAAAAAGACACACGTTGAGTGAGATTGAGTGACGGGTAGTTGTATGACTAGCAGGTCAAGCCTTGAGCCTTACGTGTTAGCATTCTGGAGCCATGTGTGGAGAGATGGCCCTTCCCTGCCATGTTGGATCCCAGGCTTTCAAACTGGCTTGGTTCTGGCCTAAGATGAAATGAACTCAGCCTCAGGCCTATGACTCATGTTAAGCTCCTACTACCATTCAAAATTAGGAGTTCTAAAGGGGATGTTTTCTTATAACTGTAGAGCATCCCACTATGTTTATTTTAAATGTCACAGATTTATTTAGAAAATAATTTATTTTCTCTGTTGAGAAGGCTGAACTTTCTTGAATATGTGTCTAGAAAGTAGATTCAGGGGATGGGCAAGAAAACTATCTCAATTTCCTTTTGAGCAGGTGTTAAGAATAGGCATCCAGTATAAGCAGATAAAAAGCAATTAGATAAACAATGAGCTCTAAAAAGTCTAGTATTTTATTGTTGGAACCTCAGATCCAACCTGTGCCGAATTTGTGTGTGTGGGTGGAAAGTGAATTTTTGCAGGCTGAATATCTTGGGTTTGGAAGCAGTTTCTCAGTTTCTCCCATATTGCAAAGCATAGCACATGTGTTCGGTTATGGATTTCCACAAAACTGACAATCCTGAACCAATGAACGGGTGAAGTTCCAAAAGTTCATTTGCAAGTTTGTTTGGCATGCAGAGTGAATTTTCCCATAGAAACAATGTCACAAATTAGGGACTGATTCTCAAGCCAGCCCACAAAATTTGATTTATTTAATTTCAGCAAATATTTGTTGAATTCCTACCAAGAGCCCCATGTGAGAAGAGAGACAGTAGGTGCTGTTGAGAGAGATCAGATGCCCTTCTTGGCTGCAAGGAACTCACGTGCTGGCTAGGGAGGCAGGCCTGTCAGTGGCCACCACTCATTCACTCAATCATACATCCAATCACAGCTACTTAGCACCAAACCCTATGCTCAGTGTTGGAGAAAAAGTTCCTTTCTTGTCTATAGGGAGCTTGCAATCAAGTGAAGGGTATAGATAAGTATATCAACATTCATCAGATTTCTGCTCAATAACGATGCTGTATAATAAGCAACCTCACATTTTTAGTGGCTAACAAAAACAACTCTTAATTATTTTATTTTATTTTATTTTTGCTTCTGAGTCCATTTTGCTGCTGTGGGGAGGACTGTGAGGGCTGTATCTAGCTGCACGTGAGTTCAGGTCTATTCCACGTGCTCTACTTCCGTATGTATTATCATTAGAGCACAAGCACAAGACACCAAATCCAGCCAGGCCACAGCCTCTGCTCACAGCGTGCTGGTACTCCATTGCTAAAGCAAGCCACGTAGCCATGCCCAGCAACTCTGGGGGAGAGAAGTGTGCTAGACCCACTTGAGGAGGAGACAGTGCACAATGATATGGCAAGAAGCAATATGGATTTGTAATTCTAGTAAGGAGAGATTGAGGAATCAGGAACAGTGATCCCATCTATCAGTAAATAAAGAAGATGAATGACGCAGAATGTAATAAGGATTAGCATAGAGGAAGCGTAGGGTTGTGTGGGGCACATAATAAACATCTAATGCAAATTTAAAAGGTCAGAGAAGGCTTCCTGGAGGAAGGGAGATCTAGTCTGAATCTGAAGAATAGGCAAACACCAGCTGGAAAAGATGGGATGGGGAAGCTAGCTAAGAGAACAGGCCAGAAGTGCCGGGAGGTAGATGAGAGCCTGGCCCAAAGTTTAGAAAGGATGAGCACACAGTGTTGGGAGATGAGGGGTAAACAGGGCAGACGAAAAAGAGTCTTGTAGGCCACATTAAAGAGTTTGGTCTTTGTTGGAGGGGTCTGGAGGGTACACCTCAGGCTTTGCATTAGAAGAGTGAGCATACGAGCTGTTCTAGAACAAGCACCCTGATGCTGGCAGATCAGTTCACTACAGATCAACAAGAGACCCAGGACTGAATCAGTGTGCTGGCAGGAAGAAATGAGTGGACTTGAGAGCAATGTGGAAGATAGTATGGTCAAGATTTGGTGACTAATTAGATCTCCCCTTGAGTCTGACAGAAATAGGGCCATAAAATAAAAAGTAAAATATTAAGGTGGCCACTGTTCTTCTTTTTTCTTTGATTTAAAACCTCAAAAGAAGGGATACTCAAACGTGTACAGGATCCCTCTGGTGGCCCAGGCACTGAGGTTGAGGTCAAAAGATGAGCATCCAAGTCAGAGCAGGAAGGACCCTGAGAGATGCCTGAGTCAAATCTCAGAGATAGCAGTAGGTGACTTGCCGCTCTTTCCTAGCAGTGCTGGTGTTGAAATTGCAGGGAAAGGAATGGAGGAGTCTGACTGAGGTTCCTATCGGGTAGGCTTACTGGGCGGGATGTTTGGGATGCACACGCCCAGAACTTTAACTTCAACCCTGGTAAGGTGAACTGTAGAGAAGGGGGGAAAGGAGGAAGTACTTACTCAGTTTCTTATGTTTAAGTGCCTTACGTTACTTTCAAACCTTCAGCAAGTCTGACCCGGAGGACAGCCACAGAGCTGGCTGTTGGGCCCAGCTGAGAAACGATCCCTCAGCAGTCCCATATGTAGAACAGCCCAGTCACCGCTGAAGACCAAAACAGCTACAGGACTTTGCCGAAAGGGCTTTCATTATTCTCTCTGAAAGAAACATAGAAGAATATGAGGTAAATGTGAAATGTATGCAAGTAATGAAGAGAAGCCCAGATAGCCCGACGTAGCATACCCCGGCGCTCTGTCTCCTGCCTGTGTGGCCTCTCCTGCGTGGTCCGTTTTCTGAAAGGACCAGCCCTGATTCCACCAATGACTGAGATCAAAGCAAGTAGAATTCCATGGTTGTGTTAGGAAAAGTTGAGAAGTCTGGAGACGGGGCTGCCTGATAGTTGATTTGGGAAGAGGTGTGAGATAATTTACTTTTTACAAAATGTGCCAGAAGAAAGTGACCCTGTGAGGGCAAGAGTGGGTGTGGTGTCAATACAAGTGATGCTCTAATTGGTGCAGTTCATCTTCACATTACCATTGGGACAATATTTCTAAGATACAAATCTTTTTAAGACACAGTCCTGTGTTTACAGTGCTTTCATGAGTTCCCAGAACACACCACTAACGTGTAAGCCCTCACATCCTGGTCCCACCCATTACCCTCACCTCTTGCTTCCTTCTAGAGCCAGTGTCCTAACAACAGAAGCCAGCCTGCCACTCCCTGAACACAAACCCTTATTGTGTTGGCGGTTCTGCCTGAAATGTCTTCATGCTTTCTTGATGAAAGTCCACTCAGGTTTCTAAACTCAGTGTTAAGGCTACCTACCCTCAAACTTTTTTGAACCATGGGGAAAACTACTGGCTTCCCTCTTTGGCTCCCATCATAGCTAACCCTACATTGGCACTTACTAAGATTGGTCTCGAATTTGCAATATTCCCACCTCAGTTTCCCAAATAGCTGTGACACCATGCCTGGCCTCATTTAACAAATATTTATTGAGCACGTAATGTGTGTGAGACACTATCCCAAGAATTCTGAGCACTCTCAGGGAACATAGACCCAGATTTTCATTCCTCAAAGAGATCTTTCTAGTGAAGTGTTTTAGTTTCCTAGGACTGCTATGACAAGTTGCAAAAAGTTAGTGGCTTGAAATAACACCGGTTCATCTCCCACAGAATTGGAGCACAGAAGTCAGAAATCGAAGTGTGAGACTTCCCACTGAGGCCTGTTGAGAATAATCTGTCCATACCTGTCCTAGCTTTTGGTGGCTCCTGGTGTTTCCTGGCTTGAGGCAGGAGAACACCACATCCCTTCAGTTTCACATGATCTCCTTCCCTGACTGTGTCTAAATTTTATGTCCTGTCTCCCAGAAAGATACCAGATAGATTTGCAGTGTCCTAAGTCTAGGACAATTTCATCTTAGGTTCCTAAACTAATTGCATGTGCAAAGACTCCATTTCCGATTAAGATGACATTCTGAGGATGTTTATTTTGGGCACACTATTCAATCCCTAGTGGGAAAAAATGAACAGTGTATCAATAAAAATCAATAAGGAAATGGCATATTCAGTTAGTAATCAGTGCAGTGAAGAATAATAAATCCAAATAAGGAGACAGGAATATTGTTGGGAGGCAGGGAAAGATACAGTTTTAAACAGAAATACTAGAGGACTTCACGAGGCAAGGGACCTCTGAGCAGACCCAAAAGGGCAAAGCTAGCTTTGGATACACCCCCCCCCCACCCCTCCCCTTCAAAAGTTACAGTTTTCTGTATTTAGCAGAGTGGCCAGGAAGACCTTTGGGATAGTTCAAGGTCTGTATTTGTTGTTCCTCTTTTCTTTCTAAGCCTGATCTGTCCTTGAACAGATCTCCAGCTTGAGGTCTGTGCAGTGACACTTCTTTAAGGTCCAATGTGGCTCTAATGACAATGATAATGATGATAATGGGATTTGGGAGCGGCCCCTCCTTCTTGGGTAAGGACCCCATTGTGCCAACTAATTGTATAGAAGCAAGTAGGACAACTGTCTGTGGGATAGAAGCAGCGGGGAGCAAAGAAGAGTATGCCACTTGGGCCTTGGGGTATTACTGAATTACCTGGCACAGCTAATCCCACGCATCTGGGTTACCGAGAATGCTGGAAGGCATTGGCAGGGGGGACTTCTAACTTTGAGAGGAGTCTGGGGTCATCTTATGTCCCAGGGAGTCTTCATCAGCTATTAGAAGAGCTGTGACTTAATTTACTTATTGCGAAGCAGAAGGTAAAGTGTAGATCACCTGTTAAGGGGAGCAATTCTACCTTGGCGTTCCAGACAGTTGGCAATGGTTGGCACAGGGAGGACGCTCACCTTGCTCACAGGTGGGTTTTTTTTTTTTTTTATTGTTTGTTTGGTACAACTGGCAATTGATGTCCTCAGACCTCAGTATCCAGATTGCAGATTTTGCCTGCACCTTCTCTTTAATTGGTGCTCTCTGAGTTCCAGCAAGCACCATTAAGAACATCCCTTTTGGTAAATATATGTTTTTAATGGAATAGATTTTTTTGTGATGACCTTATCTCAGGCAGCATGCACTCTCATAAGTATGTATTGATTGGCTTTTAAAAATTCCTCAAATGTTTTCACTTGTCCTATGACCTACGATTTGTCCTGTTCCCAGCAACTCCTCTGCATTCAAACACCATAATCAGATCTCTATCTTGAAGCCTGCCTACCAGTCTTGGGTTTTGAGTTCGTAACATTTTATAGTCTTGAAGTGTTTCTATGCTGCTGTTTTAATCAGCTAATAGGCTAAGGGTGGGATTCGAAACTGCTCTCAGGTGAACGTGATTTCATATCATTGCTGCCTGTTCATGGCTGGGGACACTGAGGCCCAGACAGCAAAGCACTGTGCTCCCAGTGACACAGGAGCGTATGGGAGAGCAGCTTGGGACCCAGAGCTTCCTGATTCAAATGGCGTAATCGTCCCGTTTTTATTTCTATGCTCTCAATTTTTTTTCCTGAATTCCTCCTTTAAATCTTCATTTCATGGTCTGTATTTGGAAATAAAACTTTTAGTACACTTATCACCACTAAACAACCACATGGGATGAAGGCCACAAATCCTTTTTGTGTGAGTGTTTCAGTCTGTAAATGTATTTTATGTGTGCTAAGTATCTCCAAGTTTCAAGACAAAGGCTGGTTTTCCACCACCACAGTCAACAGGCCAACTCACTATGCAAAAATCAATGAAGCGACTTATGCTGGTATCATGAAGACATGGATAAGAATTTAGTCACTTTCAAATTTAATTCTTAATCCACTTCAGCTAACCTTTGTTGAATACAGATATGGACCAGCTTCTGTACTAGGCCCTGGGGGAAACACAGATGAATAAGGCTCTGCCTTGAAGAAGTTTGGAGGTTAGTGTGGGAAACAGAGGGTCAACAAACAAGAACTCTGATATCTGCTGTTCAAGGCATGAAGTGAACCTGTGAAACTTTAGTTTTGGAAGAAAGGAAAGCTGTGAGTGAGACTCTTCCAAGAAGCCTTGAACTATTTCTGCCTTTCACAAAGGAAAGGCACACTAGATATTAAACTGATATGTACAAATGATGCCGTAGGCATCTGGTCAACCTAGTCCCCCTTTTTTTTTCACTACTACTTTATATTTGTTTGATTCATGTCGCTCTCTTTTCCCTTCAATTTTCTGTGGCATTTGCCCAATTATAAGAACTAGTAATACTTACTGAGGTCTAATTCCATGAAGTGGAAACTCTTATTTGTATTTCTGAAGATGAGCACCTGAGCCTTTCAGCTTTTCAGTGGCAGGACTGCTTTCTCTTGCCTTCACTAAGTGCTAGCAGGATGATATACTTAATCAATTCCTTGCATAGACCATGCATAAATGCATGTAGAGGCTGTACATGTACTACTTCTGCCTGTTACGCTCTTCCTACTGATCTTTATGGGACTACATGTTTATTGAACTATGAGCTGAAATGCCATATCCAAAGTAGGTTCCTTCCAACTATGGTTTCCTCAGAAGACTTACCTCAATTTAAAAACATTATAATTGATTACCAACTTACTAGATGTTTGTCTGTGCACCTCAATAGAATGCAAGCTCATTAGGAGAGAAACCTTTACTGGCTTATATATCCATGCATCCCCAGTGTCTGCTACCGCATTTCGCTTGAGGAGACACTCAGTCAATATGTTTAGAATGGTTGCCAGGTGAGGTGCTAGGCCTGTTGTGTGACAAGGTAAGAAATGTGGGCCCTCCTCTGAAGGGTCTCACAGTCTGGTCAGAGACACAGGCAATCCTCGATTAATATTGTGTGCTATATCTACTTAGGAGCAAGTGCAAAGTGCCTTAGGGACCCTGAGGAGGGAGTTTGGAAACTGAAGACATTATAGGGGAGGAAATACTGAATTAGCCCTTGAGTAAAGAATGTAATTTCACCCAGATATTGCAGGCTCCAGGGCAACCTAGGAAATGGGGACATTGCATGCTTGGAAAGGCCTGATGTGCATGCACTGCAGGTGTTTATCAGATATATGCTTTCTACAAGGCCCTGCGTGCTAGATAATAGGGAACTGTGTTTTTATCAGCTTATAGTCTAGGTTAAAAAAAGACAGATTTCCCCAACCGTCTGTTACCCAAGGATCAGTTTGGAGAGGAGGAAAAGACCAGAACTTAGATAATGAGATGAGCCATAGGTTCTGAGTCATAGCAGGCATGTTGGTAGGGGGTTCTGCCTAGGCAGAATAGCACCAGTGGAGGTTCCTAAGCATAGTGTCTTGGTCACTTTCTTGTTGCTGGGACAGAATACTTGACATCGGTGACTTTAGGGAGGAAAGATTTGTTTAAGCTCATAGTTTTAGTAGATTATAGTCTATTTACAGGCAGGCAGCTGGAAATGGTAGAACAGGGCCAAAGCCAGACCCAGAGACAGAGATCCTCATGGCATGGAGGAACACTGATAAGTCTGCGAGGAAGGGCAGAACCAGCACACATGCCAGGTCTGGCTGCAAGCATCTGCTGCTTCCAGCCAGGCCCCATCTCCCAACAAGACACAGTATCCATAGGTACATGAAGCTTTGGGCACACTCCAGATCCAAACCGCCACACATGGGATGCTATGATCATCTGTGTGCGTGAGGGTGATCTAGACACTCACGTGGGGGTTGATTAGAGAAGCTGTAGACTGGAAGGGGGATTCTCAGGTGACTGCTCTGAGAACCAAGTGAGAGGTGACGGGTGAGAATGGAATGCAGAGGATAGTTTAGATAATGCTTGACAGGCCATGATCAGTTGGGTATGAGATTTAGCTAAATTAGCCCCAAAGGCAGAGTTTTCTTTCTAGCTTGATCTGCCATGTGGACTACTGCTCATTAAACAAGATTCTCGATGTGTATGATGAGAATTTCCAATCTCTCAGAACAAGCCTCACCAAAAAAGGTCAAATATGGCACATCATTTATTCCTGTCTTGGAAAGTTACAGTGTACAGCATCATATTTAAGACACTGAAAGACCTGCAAAAGAGAAACTTGCTCAGTATCATTTAGATTGTGTTTCTCAAAATTCTTGTCAATGCACCCCTACTTTAAAATTAATGCTCAAAACCATTCAAGGAGCACACTTTGAGAAATGCTGAAAAAATGGAAGAGAACGTATACTTTCCTACATGGTCATGCCCTAGCAGGATCTGTTCACCTTGATACTTTTGTTGTTGTTGCTCTGGTGGTATGCAAAATTTGGGGGCAACTTGAGAACTGAGCTCTCTGCATTCAGTTTCCCTCCTCTGACATGGAGGTGGTACCATTGATGCCTATTTCATGAACTGGTCGTGTAGATTAATCAGTTCATTACAGAAAGCCCCCATCCCCAAATCCCTAGAAACAGTGCTGGAGCCATGACACCAGGAAGATGTTACGGTTTGAATGTGACCCTCTGCCCCAAACATGTATTAGAAACTTAATCCCCAGTGCTATGGCGTGGGGAGGTCAGGCCTAAAAGGGAGTGTGTAGGTCACAAGGGCTCCAGGATTAAAAGTGGATTAATTTCAGTTATGAAAAGATTTCAGGACAGAAGTTTGATCTCTTGCTGCCTTGATCATATGTGTCCTGTCTTGCCTTTCTGCCATGGGATGATGCAGCAAGAAGACATTTATCAAATGTGCCCTTTTAACCTTTGACCTCTTAGCCTTAAGAACTGTAACAAATGAATTTCTTTTCTTGATAAACTTCTCAGCGAGGCAAGGTGGGGCATCCGGTTATCCCAGTATACTTAAGAGGCTGAGGAAGGAGGATTATTGTGAGTTCAAGACCAATGTAGGCAACACGGTGAGTGCAAGGCCAGTCTAGACTACATGGCAAGGTTTTTTCTCAAATAGATTGATAAATTAATAAATAAATAGCCCAGACTGTGTATTATGTCACAGCAGCACCAAATGAACTAAAGCAGAAGGGCTCAGTAAGCATTAGCTGTGGTGAGAAGCAATATAGGGGAAAAGATCAGAGCATGGGCTTTGAGGTTACACTGCTTGGCTTTGTTTCTGTTTTTCCATTGGCTAAATTCTGTGACCTTAGGAAAGCAGTATGGAGCCTTCTGTGCCTCAGTTTCCCTGATCTGTACAACAGGGACAATTATAATAGCTACTTTACACTTTTGTTGTGAAGAATAAATAAATCAAATCATGTGACAAGATGTTGCCTGGCATGTTAAATGTTTTTGCTTCTTAAAAAAGTCTCCCAAATTGTCTCTGTTATTAGCATAATTTCATCATGTAGACTGACTTGCAGCTCCAGTGATGAAGATCCAATTTTTCAGCTTTCCTAGCAAGTTATTTTGGTCTTATATTTTGGCATTCCCCTTCCTGACTCTGGGGGCTTTTAATTCAGTTTAGTTTGTCACAATGACTTCCTATTCTCTCTCATTCAGTGGCGTTTGGTTTCTCCTGGACAGTCAATTGAAATGAAAGTCCCTGGATTCTGGAGACCACCTGGTTCCTCCTTTGGGCTCTGTGCCTTTCCTATAGATGCAGACATCTGTTTCAAATCACTTAGCAAAAGACCTTGGGATGCTCTTGCAGTGAAACCATCCCCCAGCTGCTCCCTGTGTGTGAGGGAAGCTGGATCGTTTGCTTGTTAAAAGTTTTCTGATATTATATCACTGTAGAATCTTTGGAACAGGTCACACTCAACCCCACACTCAAGCCAATTACCTGATATTTAGTTATCAGATTCCTTCAGGGACTGTCTGCTCTTCGTGAACAATTAGATTAGAGGATGCTGACGAAATCCGAGCAGCAGGAAGTAGAAGTTACGTTTCTGAGTTCAGAGTTTCTATTTCAAGGTTGAGTACGTGGTAAATTTTTACTGAGAGGTTTTAGTTTAATAGAGGCCAATTCTCAAGGTCCCCTAGCCTAGCCATAGGCATTTCACCTGCCTGGAAACTTTAGCCCTTTCTCAGAGGTGGCTCTTCCTGTCCTTTATGTTGGCATGAAAACAATTAATAATTTAAGCCATGCCCATTAAAAAATAGAAATGCTATATAAATACAATACTATAATAATAAATTTAAAAGTCGATTCAGCTGGGCACTGTTCCCAGACTACCAGCTGAACAGAAACACAAGTAAAGAAGAAGAAAAACTGCCATACAATGCAAGTGGCTGCAGCCTCCTCGTTTCTTGCTGTTCTTGCGGCACGCATGGAGCACTGAAGTTACATTATGGATAAATGGGGTTTGTGGCCTAACCTGGAAACCTCAACACTGCTTGTAATGTTATTTCTATGGGAGAAAGTATGTTAGTGTATTCCATAGTACAAACAGATGGTTTGCAAGCAGGTTTTAGGTTTGGGTTTTTTTTTTTTTTTTTAGCATAATAGATTTATAAGTCTGAGCCATCCTGGAATTTTAACCTTGAGCTGGATATTTTGTATTTATTATTAGTAGATGAAACTTTCAGGCCTCTTGGAATCCTCACCTCTCTGCTGCCCTCCCAAATCCTTGCTGACCTTTTCATCCTGGAGGCGTGGCCTTACCTCCTTTGCCGTAGGGGCCACCATCCAGCTCAGCCCCACCCCCCAGCCACTCCTGAGGCCCCAGGAAGCCAGGAGGAACTTTGAGCTTCTCTGTCCTTGTGCATTTTATTAAGCAACAGTTCAGGCCCCTGGGAAGCCATGCGGCTGACGGGGCGCAGGATGTGGCTCGGAAGCCAGACTTCCACCACATGGCAGCTGTGTGACCTGTGTGCATTACTGTACGTCTCTGAGCCTCTGTTTCATCCCTACAGAATGAGGTTGTGAGAACTAACTGTGGGCACCCAGAACAGTGCCTGGCACAGAGGGAACGGTCCCTTCACACCGCTGCTTGGTAGGACAGCGACTCAGTCACAGATTTCCACAGGCTTGGGAAGCAAACTCACAGTATGAAAATGCTTTCTGGATTTCAAACAGCAAACTTAGAAACAAGTGTCTGAAACCTGAAACCTCACCTGTTTACCAGTTGGGCCAGGTTGATTTGTGATTGATTGATTGATTGATAGATAGATAGATAGATATTTTAGTTGGGAATGGGGGGCAATATCGAACTACTTAATCAAATTATTTACTTGAGTAAATTAAGCTCTGCAGCAGATTTTACCTCAAACTGGTAAGAAGAGTACTCTATTTAAAGGGATTTCATGCATTTGTTTCCCCTAAATTATTTTTCACCTAACGAAAGCTTTTTTTAAAAATTAACTTTTGGATTTAATTGGGTTTTTTGTTCAGATAATTTAGGCAGATTCTATTTTTTAATTTGTAAATAGATTTGTATCCAGTTATTGGCTTTATCATGTCAGCATGAGATCTAACTGGAAGTAGGAACTGCAAAAATAAAATACTGAGTGGGGTCTTCAGATTTCTGATCGGTACTGTTACTGTTTGAAGGTGTCCCTCACAAAACGTGCATTGGAAACCTAGCCCTAAGGCAGTGGTGGTGGAGGTGGGGCCTAACGGGAGGTGATCAGGTAGTGAAGGCTTTACCCTTGTGACCGGACTCATGCTGGCCATGAAGGGGCTGAGGATTAAGAGGTGGACCTCCCCCTTTCGCCCATGCTTGCCCTTCCATCCTTCATGATGGGATGGTGCCACCTGAAAACCCTTGCTACAGCAGACTTTGGCCTTCTCAGCATCCAAAACTGTAAGAAAGGAATCTCTGTTGTTTTTTTATAAATTGCACAGTCTCAGGTGTTCTGTTATTCCAGCCCCAAATAGGCTAAGACATATCTTCAGAAGAAAGATGAGGCAAAAATAATAGCATAAGCAAAGAGAACAAATATGCCCCTGCCATGTTCTCCAGGATAAAAACTTGCTACCCTGCATCTAATTTCCCTCCTACCTACAGCCTGAAGAAATTGACATGAAGCCCATTACGAAACCAGCCTATCTGAGATGGCCTCCCCAAGAGGCATGTGTGACAAGGAGATTTTCATGTAATTTGGGCAATGCTTAAGTGTTTATGCACTTGATCATTGCTTGTGTTGATACACAGGAATAAGAGTGATAGCTTTCAAAAGTAACTGGTTTTGTTTACTAAAACGTGGGAGCTATAAGATCTGTTCGCCCTCCTTAAGAAATGTGAATGTGTGGGTAAAGTGCTGTCATGAAGATTTTACAATCTGCAATATTTGAGAAGTAATAAGATATTGTTGTTGGTTGACCATCTGGCTATATATTCTTGGCGTCCCAGTTTGCTTTTTATTTTTTAATTTAGTTTGTACTTGTAAGAGGCAAGGAATGGGAGCTTCACATTTTCAGAGATACCTTTTTTATATATATAAACAAGGAATTTATGCTTAGGTGATTGGCATTGTTAGATTTTAGTTTTTATCCAACATAGAATAGGAAATCAGGAGTTTGTTTTCTTGACCTTTTCTTTTTTTCAACAGCTAAACCAACTTCCATTCTTGACTTGATCCTCAGGTTCTAACTTTCAGCCCATTTAAAAATGGTCTCTTTACCATAAGGAGGGGTCAGACATAAATCAGAACCCTAGAAAGAAAAATCACCAATGGAAAGGGCCTATAGAGATTTCGTGTTTCATGCACTCATTCATTCAAAGGTATTTATTGAAATCTCAGATTTACATATCATACTGGGAGACACTGAGGGATTTGCTAAAGAAATATTAAAGATGTTCTCCCTTCCTTTGAGGAGCTTTGCACTCACTCGGGGAGAAATGACATAGACATATGAAACAGTAAAGTTGTAATTCAAAGCAGCATATGATTAAATACCAAAATGTGTGGTTCCGACAAGAAATGCCATAGGAGTTCAGAAAAAGGAGTGATAACGCAGTGGCACTACAGTTTTCTGCCCACAAATTGGCAAATCGTAGCACTATTTGTATAAAATATTTTACACTTGCTTTTTTGGCAGCCTTAGGCCTTGACTCCCGGGCAACATTAAAAGCCTGCAGAAATGTTTTTCCTGCAGTTTTTCTAGAATTGGCTTAATTTTTTTTTCTTATAGGCAGAGGAAGTGTCTTATACAAACCCAGAGTGCCCAGGAGAGTCGGGGTTTTTAGACACAAGCAAAGAATCAGCCTAGTCGTGGTCTTTGTTTCACTGCAGCAGTTTCTTGTCCCTTTGCTGCAAAGTCTCCCTGACGTTGAGAGGCAGTTTAATTTGAACTTAATGTCCGTGACGGACGAGCAAGCCATCAGGGGTCAGATAAAGTTATGGCTTTGGAGAATTGCTAATGAAAATCCCTTGGTTATGATGTTGGGGAAGGAACTACCACAGACATAGGGGGATTAGGACGCAGAGGTGCTCTCTGAGAGTGGGCTTCCCCCGGGGGTGATATGCTAAGCATGTCGTGCGTGGGGATGACGGTTAGTGAAACTCACTGACTTCCTGTTCTATATTTGACATATGAAATTAACGCAGAGTTCAAAGATGAAGCAGCAGGGCCAAAATTCTTAAGAATTAAAAGGGAGGGGGGGAGAGAGAGAGAGAGAGAGAGGAAGAGAGAGAGAGAGAGGAAGAAAGAGGAAGAAAGAGAAACAAAATCTTTTGGAAGCCAAATATGCTTTTGGGCCCATTAGTACCTCATTTCGTTCAGGTCCCCTCAGGAACTTTCTACCACTGAATGTGGTCATCACTTGTTGCTTTTCAATCTCGTGATTCATAGGTTTTAAGTGTAAAATTTGCTGGCACTAGGTTGCCACCCTCAATTTCAGCTTTCAGCCTTGAAAAGGGTAAGATGCCAGTGATACTTTGTCCCATCTTTCATACTCCTTAGCAGGATGTTCACAAATGTTCCACCATGTGAAGATAACATGGTACTCAGTGTTCATTCTTCTTGTTGAGTTGGTGGCCCATCTTGTGAGACCAGGGTCCACCAGTTAATGTGACCTTCACAGCGAGCAAATTGGTTACTACTTCACAGTTTCTGACCATCTTGTATGTAGTGATCGGTCATGGATACAACTTAAGACTTTAGGGGAAGAGCTACTCCCAGCTGGCTGACCTGGGAAAGTGACCCTGGAAAATATTTCCTCCATATCTTTTGATATAATTTGGTATCTGTCTAAATAAATGTTCTGTAGCAGATGGTTATGGAATGTCTTATCAAACTCTTGGGCAGACTCTGCCCTTGAAATATTTTTATTTAAGCATTCTGCAAAGCATAAAATAGTAGCTTTATTATTTTTTAGCAAAAAAATTACACAATAGGTTGATAGTCTAGCAATGAATTGCAAACCTAAAATTTATACAGTGTGTAAATGTTTCTTAGGCTGTTCTTCAATATGGTCTTTCTACAAAGGCACTCTTTATTTTAGAATCCACGCGAAGACGTGCTTTGGATGTATTTGGGGATGTCATCTTGAGAGATGGCTCAGGAGTCCAAGTTCAACATGTTGTCAACATTTGTTCTCTGCTGCTAGACATGATGAGGGAAAAGAGTCTGCTGTTTTCTTGTTGCTTTTCGTGATTTTAGCATCATGTTCCTATTCTTGCTCAAAATCAATAATCCACTGTACAAAGCAGTTTGTACTGAAGCCAAGTTTGAGAAAGTTGTAACTAATACATATCTGGGGCTACTGTTTTGTTGCCTTTGTTCTTTTAGGTGCACTTTTCAAGAAGATTGTGTAGGTTCAGAGAACTCAGAAAACTGGCTGGATATTTCATCTGGAGCTAAAGAGTGCCCTAAAATTCAGATAATTCGAAGTAGTAAAGAGAAGGTAAGGGGAAGACTTTAACTTTTTGTCTTTGTGGTATTGCACAACTGATGCTAGCCTCCTTCTGTGTGTAAAATGACTGTCAACAATGAAATAAACTTAGCTGTAGGAGACCATTTGTTTTGTTAATGAATTGTGAGCCCCTGCTAACAACTCTGCTAGGGGTGGGCGTGCAGTGGTAACCAAGTTACATCATGGAACTGCCCTTAAAGAGTTTGTCATTTTGAGGAGCTAAAGATGACCCTCAATAGTTGAATTTAAGTAAAAGATGGAGTTTTATGTAGTAGAGATACATCTTCAACTTTTTTTCTTTTTCTTTGCTTTTGAGACAGGGTTTCACTTCATAGTCCAGGCTGGTCCTGAACTCACCATGTAGCCCATACTCGCCTCGAATTTATGTACACCTTCCTTCCTTAGCCTCCCAAGTGCTGTGATTACAGGTGTGTACCACCACACCCTGCTTATGTGGTGCTGGGGAATGGAACCCAAAGCCTTGTGCTGGTTAGACAAGCACTCAAATTGCTGAGCTACTTCCTAACACCCACGCCTGTCATTTCCCCCCATTTTATTGATATGTGTATATGTGTTACATAATGCTTACATTGAACTTGACTATTTTGTGCACATATGTAGCATGTCAATGTTACAAAGCCTTGCCTTTTCTGGCCATCCCACACCCTACCCCTCCCTATTAGTTCCCACTATCCCCCCATTTAGTTCTATGAAATGACTGCATTCTGGATTTTTTGTATTGGAGAAACCATGTGATATTTAACCTTCTGTGTCTGATGCCTTCATTTTTAAAATAGATTTTAAAAATAGGTTCAAGCCTTTCAACACACGTCCTTAAATTGAAGAATTCTTGTTTGTTTCACATACTTATCCTAATGTGCCTAGGACTCCACGCATACGTATGGCCAGATTTGTATTTTCACATTAATCTCCTCACAGAGATCATAGCTTGGAGCAATGATGGTAGAGATGGAGCGAGAACCATGGTGGGTAGTAACGGTTGTCGGTCGGTTCCTCGGAAAGGCAGTGGGCTCTGGTCATTGCATGAGCAGAAGGAAACAATTAGCAACCTGGAGCATTTTCTGACGTATGTGTACCAACTCTGCCCTGTTGGAGAATGGAATTCTTCCCTAGCAATCTCAGTGGTGCTGTAAGGAGACATTTCTCCATAATTATGGCTCTTGTATATGAATAATTGTACAGTGTCCCCATCAGCCGCCAGTTGACCTGTCTGCTGCACTCACTGTGTTTTATTTGAATGCCACATTAACAAGGAAATGGGCCACTTTCCCTTTTCCCTTACACTTTGCCATTTCAAATAATACGAACCATACCACTTAAGATGATTTAACATTTAGTAAAGGAGAGCCAGAGCATTTAATGAGTGATAAATAATAAAAGAATCAAGCTTTCAAGTCATAACTGATCAGAGCTCATGGATTTAAAGTTATTTAGCGGTGATAGCTTTCTGTTGTCTTTTGGAGGAAAATTTTTTTTCCAAAGATTTTGCACAAACTTCTGCCAGCATTGAGTCAGAGGGAATTGATTTGGTACTAAGGATACCTAAGATTCCACACATAGGTATGGCCGGATTTGTATTTCTCACATTGTCTAAAAAATAGCTGACTTTGGTACAAATGGGGAATGGTAGAAAGTAATATAATCTTTGTATATACTCAGGACTTTGATAAGTGGTTAAGATTATGCCAGACTTTTTTTCTGTTATGATTAAAAAATTTTTTTTCAAGACAATATATCAGCTCAGTGCCACGGGAAGAAGTAGATTGTAAGCACTGTTAATGTGACTTGCTTACCTATCTATTGTTTCACTGATATAAATTGATTACCATTTATATTGAGTCTGGAACATTTCAAAAAGTGCTTGCCACCCAAACGACCACTAGTGCTTCCTGCCCTACTGTGAGCCCCACTCTGGCTTTTCCTAATTTAGAGTCTTCCTTCACAACAGTTACCTCTTCCTCGCCAGCTCCCCCACCTCTATGCAGGCAAAAGAGAGAAGAATGTAGTAATTTGAAACAAACTTTGATCTGATTTTTTTTCTGTGCAGTGCTGGGGATTGAATCAGGGTCTTTTGTCTGCTAGGGAAGTGCTCTACCACCGAACCATATTCTCAGCTGTGAGCTAATTCTTTTAATAACGTTAATAAGACATCTGATTCCATCTTTGATCATATTATTTCAAAATATTTCCCACCTTATGGCTATCTGGAATTTATCTGAAAGTCTTAGTTTTTTTTTTTTTTAATAATACCAGACTTAGCAGAGGTGGTAGATTATGGTTGTCCCCACTCCCATCAATTGGCTTGATTCAAAGAATATTTGCCAACTGCCTATCATACATCAAGTAACAACACTCCAGTACCTTTTAGGTACTGAGAAACTTCCATATAATGTAAAAGTTCAGCTCACAGGAAGCTGTATGCCTCATCTTCATTATATTAATAGGATTTACATTTTTAAAAAGATAGAGCAATTTCAGTTAGTCTAGGAAGGATTTCTCTGAGATTTTGTTGGTTGGAAATAGAGGCAGAAAAGTGTGCATAGCATGATCTAATATTGATAAAAATGTCAACATATAAGTGTGTGTGTGTGTATCTATCCATATGATTATCAGTACATGGAGAAACATACCAGAGAATTTACACATGATGGTCAGCACTGGTTCCCCTGCTCCACTTGACTGGGGTGGTGGTGAGGGAAGGCAAGGACAAGAAAGACAAGACAGATGAAACCCTCTCCTCCACAAACAAGCACAAGAGGGGAGACATGACATGACCACATACTTGTGTCATATATGTTTACATGTGAAGAAATTTTAACATTTAGTAAAAAAGGGTTTCACTAATAAAAATATAAGTCATATAAATAAAACTATCTCATAAAATGACATTGTTCCTAATAAAAGAAATACTGTTTTGCAAATCAGAACACAAACAAGAGGTTGGACCATCATTAAAATTTTGAACATTGTTTCTAGTGTTATATCCAGTGTACTAATACAAGAAATAAGTCATAGGAATAATTACTAAAATGAAATATAGAAGAGTATTATTTGATAATATTAAGTGGCTAATAGCTATAAAATTTAAACAGATGCTCTTTAAAAATTATACTAAGAACTGGAGTAAGGAACAGTGATAAAACACATACTTTACATAAGTGAAGCCCTGGATTAAATCCCTGGCACCTCCCAAAATTAAAAAAAAAATACTATTTAAATGAGTAAATTTAAATGAAGTGCTCAAATAGCAAGAGCCATGCTACATGTCAGGTAGAACAAACTTGCAACCATAACTCATAGAAAACTCTATTAATAAAAACAAAAATATTCAAGATAAAATTAAAACACACAAACTATATGTACCCTATATTTTTAATCTTTTTCTGGACACATAATATTGGAGATAGCTACCAAAAATAGTGATTTTTGTCTTTACAGTTACTTACCTGAAGTCATACTTTATAATGTAATTAGATAGTAGGACAGTAGTCTATTAATATTCTTTATAATTTATCATGGTGGAAGTTTACCAATTAAAATATAAGCAGGAGTAAAAATAACATATATGAAGTATATTCTTGGAATGTATGGGAAGCATCTTGAATATATTCAGACATACTCCACATTTCTTAGTGTAATAATATCATAAAAATATTACTACTTCTTCAACTTATTTATCTAGATTTTATGTAAGCCCAATGAAATCTGAGCAGGTATATTTTTGAAATTAGTATAATGGTCATCTGGATAATATAAACTGATCAAAATATCCAAAATATATTTTGAATAAAAGAAGTTTGTTTAGGCAAGACTAGTTCCATTAGATTATGAGCGTACATCTTGTATATTGCATATATATATATATATATATATATATATATATATATAGTATGTCTTATTGATATATTTATAACAATAAAAGTTCAATACATGTTCTGATTTAAAAACAGTGGAACAGAGCCAAGGAATATAGCTCAGAAATAAATGTAAACATTTTAAAGATCAGATATTATAAAATCAGAGGAAATAAATTTTTATAAAAAATATTGGAATAACTAGATTATGCTGCAGAAATATAATTCATGTTTTATATTAAAAAATAAAATTTAGGCCAGTTAAAGACTTTACATAAAAAGACAACTCACAGAAGAACTAACAGAAAATAAAATTGAACATCAGATAATTTGAAAGTATAATTTTCTTGGCTGTGAAACAATACAGTATTCACCACAATGTAGTATCCAGAACAAAAGAAAAGAGTTAATTAAAGCACACACTTCAAGAAAATATTTGCCAGACAGAATATTAATTGTAAGATAATAAAGCTAAGAAAATATATAGAGAAAAGCATAAAAATACCAAAAAATGGGCAAAAGCACATATTCTACAAGAGGAGATTCAGAAAAGTAGATACAAATATGGAAATATGTTCAACCTCAGTAGTTATGAAATAAATACAAATTAAAACAATAATAAGTTATGCTAACACCCAGTATTGGTGATGCCAATTAACACAACCTCTTTGGAAAGCAATTTGGCAGTGCATTTCAAAAGTCATAAATATATTCATTCTTTTTGAAGCGCTAATTCCAATCATAGAATCCTGAGGAAGCAACTTGAAAGAAGGGAAACCCCTAAGCATGAAGATGTGGGTACATTACAGTAGCCGTTAGACCTGCAAACACCAAGTGTGTTCAGCAATAAGGAGAAGGGTTAGGTAAAGCCCAGTACTTGTATGTCACCCTAAGGAAATTTTAGGAAGCAAGGAGTTCTTTGGCCCCATGGATATTACCACCTAATTGACACTCCCACCTGTCTTTTCTCTATCCTACTGACTCCTCTATCTAGTTTATTTTAAGAAAGCTATCAAACAAGGCACGGTTGCACACACCTGTAATCCGTGCTGCTCACAAGGTTGAAGCAGGAGGATCAGAAGTTCAAGGCTAGCCTGGACAACTTAGTGAGATCCTGTTTCAAAATTAAAAACAAAACATGCTGGGGATGTAGCTCAGTGATAGAATGTTTGCCTCACATGCTCAAGTTCAGCCCCCAATACCAGAAAAAAAAAAAAAAAGAAAAAAGAAAGAAAAAAAAAAGCCATCAACCTGGCAAGGATTCCCGTGTTGAGTTTATTAAGCCACAGCTTCAGTGTTTAAACCACACTCGCCTGGAGCCAAAAGCCATGAAAAATACCTCCAACTCTGGCTGCTCTTTCTTTCTTCGCATTTGAACATAAATATTCTGTCTCCTCTTTCTCAGATTATTTCCAGCCTTGCTTCTGTCCTGCTCTCCTTCTGAACCTGTCTTTTCTAAGGCCACTGCTAAATTCTATGTAGCCATTCCAAGAGACACTGAAACGGTCTCTTAACATGGTCAATTGGCAGTACTCTTGAAACTTGCTCTTCCACTGCCTTCCGAAACACAACCGCCTGTGCCTTCCTCCCATGCCTCGTCCTCCCTTGCTGGCTCCTGCCCTCCTTGAGTCTAAATAGTGGTGCTGTACAAGGTTCACCTTTGGCTCTTCATCCATACTTCTTCCACAGGCAATCTTACCTACTCCCACGGCCTCATGTATCAGATGTATGTTTATATCTCCTTTGCCTACAGCCCAGATTGCTCCTTTGAGTTTTAGACCTGTACGTAACTTGGTATATCTTCTTGGTATTCACAGGAGAATGTTTAATTAAATGCATCCAAAATTGAAATCTTGATCTTCCAATTAAGAGTCTGCTCATCTTCAGTGTTGCCGTAGATCCATCCGTCCTTTTGTTCACCAAAATTCCATTCACTTCTTCACTTCCAACCACATCCACGTTCCCTCTAAAGGGTCCCCCAATCCATCCACATCTCACCATTTTCACTTCAGCATCCTAGCCGATGCTCCTGTCATCTACTGGTGCTATCTTGGTATCATGTGGCCCTCTAGTTCTAGTCTAACGGACCATCTGTCCTTCTAAGAGACTGTAAGCTCTTTGAGGGCAAGCATGGTAGCCGTTCAATTTACTTGTGCAACACTTGGTCTATATTAGGAGACTATAAAGTATTTATGGAGCAAATACATTGTATGATTACAGTTAAGTCAAAACTGTGTAAGTGAGAACTGGAAGGAAATGAAAAATTAGAGTTTGTGTAAATTATATATTTTTTAAAGAAAATTTCTGACATGCCAGTTACAATGTTTGGAATTCAACTTGATACATATGTAAACGAGATAGCATGTGGTCACGGGCTAAGATGTGTAGTGCAGGTATATATGTACAAATGTGGACTGAAGATGTCACCCGGAGTGAGAGTTCAGCCATCTGTTGAAGGTGGGCTAGCAGGAGTGTTGAGGGCTCATTCTCATGCTGAAGGCCCCTAGGGATGGTTGGACTTCAGTCCAGTGAAGTTGGGCACAAAGAACTTGCCTTCTGCCAGCATGTTTCTATGGCCCAGAAACAGAATTTCTTGAAAAGAGAAAGATGGAGTGAGCTCAGGGACTGGAATAGACTTCACAAGGGAAATAGAGGGCCAGGGAGATGAGAGAGGCTTAGGTGGCAGCAGAAAGTCTGGGCAGAGGTCAAAAGTATAATAAAAGAGAGACACTTCCCAGGTTGTTGAGCTCACGGCTCTTCACAAGTGACAGGGCTTCCTCCCTGCTGAGCTTTCTCATTTTCAGTCCACCTTCCCGCCTAATCCTCTTCACATATCTGATGCCAAGTGTATCCATGGCTGACATATTAATCCCCTTAGTTTTCCTCCTAAACAGGAGAACTGGTGGCATTGATCTTTTAGATAAATCATTTGGACTTCGAACTTCCTAGGTCTTCTTTCTATGTTCCTACATATACATTTACACATACATGTGCCAATCTAGACACATCGGTACACCACATTGTGTACACACACACACACCACTTTCTCCCTCCAAACCTCATTATATTTGACCACAGACAAAACCTCAACTAATTTTAAAAGTAGATCTCATGCTACCTTCTTAAACAATTATCTAATTACTTTTACAGTAAGAAATAAAGAGGTGGTGAATATATCTCGACTTCTGGGAGATTAAAAGACACCCTTGTATGTAAACCATGAATCAAAGTGAAACAAATAGAATTAAAATCATATGTTTGGATGAGAATACTTAATATCCTAAGGATATAAATATTTTTAAAACAAATGTATATACTTAGCACAATTCCAGTTAAACTCACAGTCTTCCCCACTCCCTTTAGATAAAATGATCTTAAAGCTCATATGGATGAGCTTAGGAAATCCTAAGAAAATTCTGAAAATAAAGACTAATAAGGAGAGGTTTGCCTTATCAAATTTAAATGTATTTAAAGCCACAGTAGTAAAAACTTGATGACATCGGAATAGAAGTAAATCAATAGATTTTTGGAACCGAGCAGAATTTAGAATTTATGATAATTTAATGTATTACAAAAGTGGTTATTTCAGTTTGGTAGGAAAAGGAGTTGTTGGAATTTTTTCTCTTTTTTCGTTCTTTTTTTAAGCAAATGGTTATGACATAGCTGATTAACCATCTGGTAAAAATAAAATTGGACTCTTATTTCACAGTATGTATAGAAGTAAATTCCAGATGGATTAAAGATATAAGTTTTAAAAAATAAAACAATTGGAACAATTTTAAACTTGTCTATAAGCTAGAATTTTTGAAGTACGTTATAGCCAGGATAAGAAACATATAGTCATTGCATTAAAACACATGGTGATACTTACCTGGCAGGGGAGAGACCATGATCACGAAGGTGGTTTTTCCATGATGAGCCTTGTCCATTGCACTCTGGACATGCTGACCCTTGCGATTTACCCAACTGTGGGAAGCTCAGCTGAACAATGTATACTGGTGGTGGGCTGCGTTTTCTCCCTATGTTTTAAAATGTAAGGGCAACAGATTTTGGAAACAAAAGTTATAAGACAAATGGTAGATTAAGAGGTCAGGAATACGACTGATAATGATTAATATCTGTGCTACACAAAGAGCCTTTAAAAATATATACACAGAAGTTTGTTATCAAAGAATAGAAATGCATATTCATTCACAAAACAGCAAATCATCTTGCCAGTGAAACTGTTGTTCCTTTATATAAGCTCTTCTGAGAACCTCTCCGCATGGCGAGTCAAAGGGAGTGTCATGTTGACTCTCAGATGGTGGTGTCACCATGACAATCGTGTGTTCCTTGTGCCCTCTTCCCCACACAGACTACAGTGACCATGGTGGGAAGCTTTTCTCCAAGACCCTCAGAGTGCATGATGAAGAATGTGGACACCGGAAAGGTGCTCTGCTGGGTAAAAAGCCAGTTAAACCGGACCTGCGCCTGTAACGTCTACACCATGACAAACTTCAGAGGTGTGTGAACTCTTTGGGTTTGTTACAAAATCAAGAAAGAGAATCTTCTGCATTCAAATCGCTCAAAAACAGAAGTTAAGCAATAGCAAATCTGAATGGTTGCTCCACTGTTCTCACTCACTCCCACCCCGGTCCCCACTCCGTCTTCCCCTTGGCTTTACTTCATTCCTTGGCTCTAGGACCCTAACTCTCAGATGTGGCTGGAGATTAAAGAGGAGGGCATGTTGGGTTGTAGATAAATTAACAGCTCATCACAGTGCTGTGTGTAAATACAGGAACCTAGTGGGCCATGGGAAGAACCTAAAGTGCCAAGCTGGATATGGGGTGGGGGACAAGGAAGGCTTCCTGGAGGAAGTGGTGATGTCAGTCTAAATAAGACTAAAGGATAAACAAATTTGAGCCAAACACAAAGGGGAAAGAGTGGTGTAGGCAGAGACCAACTTGAATGGTGGCACGAAGGCGAGGAAAAGCTCTGTTTGGAGAACCAAAAGAAGTTCTGCCTGGGAAGGCAACTTGGCAGGGGCAGGTGGAGAATGGGCACAAAAGAAGGAAGCAAGGGGGTCGTATGGGCCTGTGACCCTTGGACTCCTTTCTAGGAGCAGTGATGAGACTCTGAAAGGTTTGAGCTGGAGGCAGCCACAGTCAGGCTTACGTTGCATAAACTCATAAGCCCACGGATGGAGGAACTCAGGAAAGATATCTTCACTCGTGTATTTCAAACAGTGTCTAAGCTGGGTGTGGTGAATCTTAGAACTCTGGGAGGCTGAGGCAGGAGGATGGAAAGTTTGAGCCCAACCTGGAAGACTTAATGAGACCTAGTAACAAACTAAAATATATTTCAAAAAGGTTAGTTCAGTGCAAAAGACATGGCTCAGTATAAAGGCCTTAGATTCAACAGCCTGGTCTCTGAACCAAAAACAGAAAGCCAGTGTCTGGCATTAAGTAGCCATTTATAATCAAATTATGGGTGAATGAATGAGCGCATGAATAACTGGCTATCGTGGAAAATACTATAAGATGGAAAGGCTGAAGGACTTCCAAATAATTGGCTCTCAGGGAAGCTACTGCAGTGATGCAGGTGAGAAAGCGTGAGAGCTGGAGTGGGGCAGATGAGGCTGCTGAGAAGTGGAAAGACTGAAGAGGTGGTTAGGAGGCGCAGAGAGGATTCATGAGTTTCTTCAGATAAGAAAGTAAAGTTCCTGGGGGTGGCCTCCAGGGTGATGATCATAACGGAGGTGGGTGAGCTGTGCGTAAAGCCCAAATTACCTGATATCATAGTCCATTCGGGCTGCCCTAACAAAATACCTTAGACTGGGCGATTTATAGACAAAGATATGTAGTGCTCATCATTAAGGAGTCTGGGGATCCAAGATCAAGGTTCCATCAAATTCAGGGTCTGATGAGGGCTCGTTCTCTGCTTCATAGATGGTGCCTTGTTGTCATATGGACTAAAGGGCAAGGGAACTCCCTTCAGCTGCTTTTATGAGGACACTAATTTCCTACATGAGGTGGAGCCGTCAGGATTTAAGTGTATCCTACAGGCCCCACCCCATACTACTGTCGCATTGGGTATTGGATCCCAAGAGGCAAATTGGTGAAAGAGCAGCATGTAGATTATAGCACCCAACTGATCCTTTATTCCTCAGAAGGGAATTTAATGCACCAGGCCAGAGACCTGAGTTTACAAATGTGTCTCAGCAACTGGGTTCGTGGTGGCATGTGGGGCTGAACTCACTGGAAAATTATCTACATGTTCCACTTCACTTTACCCATACTAGGGAGCCTTTGTGATATGCTTCCAGTTAATTTGGGTCATTAAAATTTACTTCTAAAGTATTTGAGATTGATTTATAGAGCTAATTGGTTGTGCGGTTAGACTGTCCATCACTTGCACCCACCATTTACCTGCCTTTCTTCAAATAAATGTTTTATCTATTCGTAACCAGGCAAATAAATTCATTTCCCAGTTCCTGTGCTCACCTAGCCAGAGGCCATTGCCAAAGCTTTGTCCATAATATCCTTTGAGTGGCCTCATCTCCTTTACCAAATCTGTTATTCCTTTGTTTTAAAACACTGAGGACCCCCACCAGGTGGCACAGGCCTGTAATCCTAGCACTCTGGGAAGCTGAGGCAGAGGGGGTTGCAAGTTAAAGCTCAGTCTGGACAACTTAGCAACTTAGTGAGACCTTGCCTTAACTAAGCAACAAAAAAAGGAGCTAGTGATGGATGTAGCTCAGAGTGCAGGTGTTGAGTTTGATACCCAGTCTCACACATGCACTCACACACACACACTGGGGAAGGTCCCCTTGCCCGGCAGCCTTGCCGGGTTCTTCTATTTGGATCCTACTGGCACCTCCTGGATCCTCAGCGGGGGTCTCTGTCCCAGTTCCCAGTGCTTCCTTGACTGCTGTCATTGATTGCTGCACTGATTTTTTCACCTAAGGTATTTTATCAGAGATTTGTCAGAGATGACAAATCTTCATTTCCTCATGATATTTATGATGTTTTATGTATAGTTCATGCTCGGCCTAAGTATGGCACCTGCAGTGATCTTCACCAGACACTGTTGATTCCACGGGAAGGTGTTTTCCCAGTGAGTTTCTCAGTGCTTGGTGCCCGTACACACATTTGGCTAACATTCATCAAGTATGTGTTCAGATGCTTTTGCTGAGAGGTCAGGTCAGCTTCCAAACCTCCTTGTCTTTAGAATAGGAGATTATCTTTCCACACAGGCCCACTTCGTGTGAGCAAAGTGTTAGGTGGAATTCAGGGCATCAGAGGGAATCATTGCTGTAGAGGCATCTGACAGTAAGAGCTCTTAGGTTTTGGGAACCACATGTGAATAAAATTTTGGTAAGAAAATAAGGAATGCCAACAAAATTAGGCCAGTTATTTTGTCAAGACTTTAATTTTGAAAGTATTATCTATGATTCCTCTTTATTTATACAAGGAAAAATTATGAAGACATCTTTATTAGCACTACTCCCTGGACAGAATAGATTTTGAAACATGTTACTATGGTCAGCAACATCCAAACCTAGCACTATAAAATCATTTCACAGGGAACATTTTATCCCGCAGATTTCCAGACCCACCCGGGGCCTGCTAAACCTGAATATCTAAGAGTATCACCTGAAATGCATATTTTTATAAATTTCTCATGTGGTTCTGATAGATGAATTTGGAAATCATTGCCTCAAATAAAGTATCGATGTTTAAGGAGATACAGCAAATGTTACATTTCTCTAATGCTGATTTAGCAGTTTTCGTGTATATTTTCTTCTTTTGGGACTTTCTAACCAATGGGTAGGTTTTGAAAACCAAGTAAGGAAACTGTTCATCATGGATTTGACAACAGCTGATTCCAAGGAGATCATGGATCTCGGCGCCAGGGAAACACATTTTAGACTTTGTTAGGTAAACACTCATAAGGTGTGGATTTTTCCTAAGGTGCAGGACTTCCTTTGTAATCTGCTGGTTTCCATAGTCTAGGCACTTCTTGCTCAGTGACTTGTTTTATTCTTATGTCTTGGCCAATTACAAGCTGAGATAGTGATCCCAGGGAGAGTATGAGATGTAAATGGTCTGTAAAATGGAATTTCCTAGTGATTATTCGTGGGAGCTTTGGAGCTAGAGTTGGGCTCAGTCTGTCTGGCGGCTTGTGCTCTGCACTGCGGCTGCCTGATGCCATTGGCCCTTGGGGAAGGAGCCACATACTGACTGAAATGTTGGTGAACAGCTGGCACACCCGTCCCTTCTATGCAAAGACAACAACATATTTATTTATTTCCTTTTTTGCATCAACAGTCATGCTCAACTCTAGCAGCGATCCACCCTAAATGACTTTTCCTCTCCTTCCTTTCAGATGTGTTAGTTATCAATGTGACGTTCTCCTTTCGTTCTTGGAATTTATCAGAAAGATTCAACTTTACCAACTGCTCATCATTAAGAGAGTAAGATTTATTTAAAATTTAAATATTCTCCCATTGGCTTTAACTTATTTGTCTTACTCCTCAGTTTCCTGAAGTACTCGAGTAGAGCTATCCAAGGTGCCTTTTGGAGCATGGCCTAACGGGAGCTGAGAGAGTCGCTGAGCTAATAAGCTCAGCTCACTCATTCAAGCCCTAACAAGTGAACTGGGGCAGCCAAAGAAAGAACATATATCCATTTTTTTCCTATTAACATGAAACGAATCTTCCTCTGATGGAGAGGAGCCCCAAAATTAGGACAGAAAAAGGGTACCATTAGGCTCCTCAGGTCAGAGGGGCATCAGGAGTTTGAGGAGAATGAGGTGGCCTGAGTCTGAGGGTCAGGAAACCAGACTCAAGGCAAAATCAAGTTTTCTTTGCTCAAAGAACATATTATTTTCACCCACATTGGTTGGATGATTGATTTTTGTGGTACTTAGAGATAAAACAGAGAGCCTTAAGCATGCTAGGCAAGCACTCTAGCCCTGAGCTGCGCCCCAGCCCTCTGCTCTCTTGTTTACTACCCTTAGCTGCTATGAGCTGTGAACCCTCTGGTTTAGGACCACGCCTCAGTCCTGGCTGCTGAAGCAGAAAGAAGACAGGAAATATACTTCGCAGAGTCCCAACCGGAAGTTGGGATGGAGGTCTCTCTGGGAGGGAACATGGGAAGCTGTATTATAACGATTCTGTAGTTCACCCTGTGCTATGATTGGTTGACTGTGTAAGCCCCAAATGTGAGCTCCTTTCTGCATGGCTGGGGAGCCAGGGTTTCTATGAAAACAGTGAGTTGAGACTTGAAACCTGGTTGGAAGCTGCTCTCGAACTCATGTATACCACAGAGGCACTTTGAAAGGAGACGACACAAAACTAGGGTCAGTGATTTTCTAAGAAACAGAATGAATTAGGAAAGAAAAGTACAAATTAAGATACAAAAAGCCTCAGAAGTCCAAAAAAATAGGAAAGGGGCCTGGGGATGGTAGTTAAATAGAATTTTATAGCTCAAAGAGAGTTTCAAAATGATGCAGCTCCCCTGATCTGCAGTGCTAGAGGCCAGATGAAAGGAAACCACTTGCCCCGTGCCCGACCCTAGGAATTGGACTGCAGATCCAGGGTCCCCAGAGGGTGAGCGCTCCTCCTACGGTAGCTGCTTCCTCTGAGCACTGCATTTGGCCTAGTAATCCCACCTGAGAAGCACAAGTGCAAATAATTCCAGGGGAATCTGTTCTTTCTCCCCATGGAAACTACTTTCTGTAGGTCAGAATCTCAGAATGATTCAACAGTCCTTGGAGAGCGCATAAATGTAGCCAGGGTTCCTTGCCTGCCCTGTACTACTCACTGTGCTGTCCCCTACTGGGACTTCTGTCTGCCCTCCTTCCACATTTCCAGGCTAGCCCTGATTTTTCTATGTTAACTGGTGTCATTCTAATGTGTGCTCTCTAAGTGCTTCACAGCTATCCATGCATGATAGGTGATTTGATTAGTGGGCACGGTTCTTTCTTAATTTGATTATAAAGCAAACACCAGCGCCCTGCTCCCTTTGCCTTCCAAGGAGTACTTGGGGTCTCACATCGTCCAAACAGTTGGCAATGTGGCTGCTCCAGTGAGCAACGTGAGGCGTGAGGCGGTAGTGGCAAGAAAGAAACCGGTCCCCAAAGGCACCTACCTGAGGGCAGACAGACAGCAGAACTGGATTCAGATGCAGATTAAGTGGGTTCCTGTATCTACAGAGCAGCAGGAGACCCCATCTTCAGGTTTCCATAGCAACACCCCTGCAGGTGTGATAACAGCCGGTCCATCAACTCAGAGGGCTTCTCAGAGCAAGGTACAAAGTCTTAGTCCTTCCGGGCTCAAAGGACTGTCCTCTCTTTTCATTCCAGTGCATCCAGGGATCTTTAAAATCCTTTTTAATATCGACATACTGAATCACAGAGAGAAATTCTAGGATACAGTCATTTTCCTAAAAAACGTAGGAATTAATTTGGTTTTCCATGTTGCCAGATGCTCAGTGTGCATTGGAACTGGCTGTGCCTGGTGTAAACGTGAAAGAAAGTGTATCCACCCCTTCACAGCTTGTGACCCTGCTGATTATGAGAGAAATCAGGTAAAGTGACATTTTTGTTATTATGAGGTTTAACCAAAAATAAATATTTCTGTCCACCTAGTCCCACCTTGTCTTTTGTGTTGGCTTCCCACTTTGAATTTCCACCCACCTGGAGTTGAAGAGCTGTTCTTCATTTCAGGAGCTCTGTCCAGCTGCTGTTGGGAAATCACCCAGGACCTCAGGAGGAGGAAGATTCAAGGAGAATAAGAATGACAAAACCAATCAGAGTCTGCAGGTCAGACCTTATTTTTGTGTTGGTTAAGGGGGGGGGGGGGGGGGGGGGGGGGGACTTTTCATGACAATTACAACTCCCACTACTTTAGGTTCCTTTAAAAAAATTCCCTATTTTACTTTCTGCCAAAATTCCCCTTTTTTCCCCTTTGGTTTTTAAGTTTCACTTAATTGGCTCAATACATCAAAGGCTGCTCACTAGCTTACAGAAATTAAAACTCCGTAATTATGAAAAATGATGTTCCAGTAGGAGTAAAATTTTAAAGGTGACTTTGTGACTTACTTAGGGAGAGCCAAAAGAAGTATAGCCCACAACTTGAGGGGGAGCCACATACCGTGATTGCAGTTCCATGAGTTGTACGTGTAGATAGGAGTTCATGTAAAGTAAGAAAACGAGCCTTCACCTTCATTAAATTGTGATTTTTTTTTACTACGTAGATATGATCAGGTCAATAATCGTTACTGCCCAAACTGAATTGTTATAGGATGTGAATTTCTCTTCCCTTCTCAAAAGTGTTGTTTTTCCATGAAATTTCTTTAACAATTGCTCTTTTTTCCATAGTTAATCACCAAGCTCAACATGTCTTTCGTGTTTGAAAAGAGGGTACATGACCATCTAAACATTTCTGGCCAAGAACTTGTGGGTGTGCTCACCAGTCAGGTGTTGGCCTTACTCAGTAAAAGTTCATTGAGCATCTAGATGTGAAAAACAAACAAGAGGAGAAATTCCAGCTCTCATTAACACTGGAGTCTGGCAGGAGCAGATAAATTGAAAACAACACTAAAAACCAAAAAAGGCTCAGTTTTCTATTTCATGACTTATCTGTGGCTTTGACTTATCCATTTGCAGCTATTTAAGGTCAAGTGCCAATACAAATAAGTAGCACATTTTTAATCATTACTGAAAAGTTGATAGTAACTTTAGGTGAATTAAGTAACAGACAGAGGGAATGGGAACCCAAATGGATTATGTAGTTAATTAAAGCATTAGGAAAGCGAGGTGTGCCAGTATCTCTGGACTTCGAAAGTCTTTGAGGTTTAATTAAGTGATGGGCTACTTTTCTTTTCCCATTGGTTTGTAAAACTAAGAAATAGTGACAGGGCTCGGATTAAGGAGACAGTAGCTTTTTTCTTTTAATTAACTTTGTTGCTAGTTTCAATTTTAGTAAAATACATAGGAAATGACATTTACTATATTCGCTGCTTTTTATATATACAGTTCATTAGTGTGAAGTACAGTCACAGTGTTGTGCCACCAGTACCCAAGACACTTCACGTCCTGCAAAACTGAAACTTTGTCCTCAATAATAACTAACTCTTCATCCCTCTTCCCCTCCAGCTCCTCCTGATTACCTTTCTGTGTTCTGTCTCTATAGATGCATCATTTAAGTAGAATCAGTAATAGTTGTCTTTTTTTTTGAGTGGCTTATTTCACCTCACATAATGTCTTCCATGCTCATCTATGTTGTGACATAAGTCAGAAATTCTTTCATTTTCAGGGCTAAGCTAAAATGTGTGTCTCTCTGTGTGTGTGTGTAGATTTGTTTATCCATTCATCTATCCATAGACACTTGGATTGCTTCCACATTTAGCTCTTCTGGATAATGCTGTTATGAATATGAGTATACAGCTAACTCTCTCTGATACCCTGTTTTCAGTTCTTATGGCTCTAAACCTTGAAGTTGCAGGATGATACTGTAGTTCCATTTTTAATATTTTGGAACCATATTGTTTTTTAATAGCAGCTGAGTCATTTTGCACTTCTACCAATAGTATACAAGTGCTCTAGCTCCTAACATCTTCATGGACACTTATTTTTCTGTTTTTCTTTTTTCTCCCGATAGGGGCCATTCTAATGGGTGTAAGGTGTTAATATGGTTTGCATTTCTCTAATGATTAGTGATGTTGAGCATCTTTTTATATGTATGCTGGCCATTTATATATCTTACAGTGAATTTGCAAGCACTTTCTACTATTCCATAGTTGCTTTATCTGTTTATTGTCTGTCCTTCTTTCTTCCTCTTTTCCTTTCTTTCTTTCTTTCTTTCCTTATTTCTTTGTAGTGCCAGAGAAGGGATCCTATTGACATTATAATTGTCTATTTTTCTTTTGCTTCCTGTGCAGTTGGAGTCAGAGCTAAGACAGCCTACCAAATCCATTGATTTTTTTTTCAAATCTTATGTTTTCTTCTAAGAGTTTTATAGTTTTAACTCTCTTGTTTAGTTCTTTGGTCTATGTTGAGTTAATTTGTGTATGTAGTGCAAGGTAAAGACCCAGCATTCTTTCATATGCGGATATCCAGTTTTCCCAGCACGCCCTTTGCCCCATTGAATGGTCTCAACAGTTATGTTGACATCACTTGGTCATAAATACAAGGATTTGTTGCTGGTGCTCTTTTCTGTTCCATTGTTCTATATGTCTGACTTTATATTAGTATAACACTGTTTAGCTCCTGTAATTTTGTAATAAGTTTTAGAATCAGGACATACGAGTCTTCTAACTTTGCTCATTTCAAAGATTGTTTTAGGAAAAGTTAAACACAATTTTTTGAGATAATTGTGGAGTCATGTGTAGTCATCAGAAAATGGTACATAGAATGTTGACTCATTTTCCTCCAATAGTAACATCTTGCAAAAACATAGCACAGATCATAATCAGGAAATTGACATTATAAACAGTTGACGTAAATAACAGTACATCACCGTGGTGCTCCCTATTGCCCTTTTATAAACCCACCTACTCCCTCCTCCCTCGACCTCCCTCCTCTTTCTGGCTCCCTCCTCCCTCTGGCTCCCTATCTCTAATGCCTAGCAATAACTAATATGTTCTCCTTTTCCATAATTTGTTACTTCAGGGATTTTATATAAGTATTATCATCCAGATGTATTGTTTGGGGGATGGATTTTTAAAATCAAATGTATTTTTAACTGGTACATAAAAACATAAAAATTGTACTTATTAATGGGGCACCATATGATGTAATTCTATGGAAATTCATCCAAGTTTTATTATGTATCAATAATTCATTCTTTTTATTGCCAAGTAGTTGTCCAGGCAATAGCTTTTTAAACCCCTTTTATTTTAAATGAAAAAATAATGTAGTTATTGCATTCTGGCTTCCTGTATTAGGCCTTCCTGTATTTTTTGAACTTGACACTGTGTGATTAGCAGAAGTGGGGTCATCAAGAGAGGAGGAGGAGACTGAGAACAGGTCAAGGCCCAAATGTCCCTTCAGTGCTTGTTGGCAGATGCTCTTCCAAGTTTGGAGAAAGATGTTTTTGATATTGAAATGTTTTCTTTCAATATATGACTCAGAACGGAATCTCAATTTTGGTTGATGGAGAATAGAGTGCTGTTTGCCACAGAAGGTATTTCTTATTCTCTACGAAACACTGCTGTCCTCATCACTTTGCCTGTGTGACACTCTTGTTTCCTTTTGAAGGCCTCATGTTGGTCTTGAAGGAAGCATCAGCCTCTATACGTCTATCTCTGAGGGAGAAGCCACTGACAGCTATCTTTTAGGACATTTCTCTCACATCGCACTTGTACTGCTGAATGCTTCCTGCCTGCCAGGCACGGGAACAGCACAGGACTGTTCCTCAGCTCCGTGATCCTGAGTTTGGTTGGAGTCTTTTTGCAGGTGTTTATGGAACATCTATGAGATGCCATTACACCGAGTGCCCCAGGGACCAGGTGGAGGAACAGATGATCAGGCAGCTGTCTGGCTGCCAAGAATCATATATATGAGTACATCCATGATAACACAAGGGAAGAAATTGTAAAACAGGGGTAGTACCTGAAAGTACCTCAACCAGAGAGCCTTCCTGGGCCCAGTGCCTTGTTTCAGTCCTTCCTGTTTAAGCCCAGTGCCTGGCACTTAAACACACTTAACCCGTGTGGTTGGTTAAACTTTTGATGGAGAGATGCATTGATTTATGGAGACAGCATTTCAGCTCACCTTCAAGGGATGAGAAGCATCCAGACCCAGAAAGACAGAGGGCAGGTTTTCTAAGCAGAGGAATGTACATAGGCAAAATGTGGTACAGAGCCAGAAAATTCCACAACACTCTTTATAGGAAGCTCTGGGCCAATCAATGTAGCTGGAACAGAGGATGCAAGAAATGATAGTACAAATGACCCTGGAGTCTGCATGTTACAAAGCTGCACATGCCAGTCCTCTGCCACTTTTTACTTTACTTTTCAGTGGCAAAGGAAGACTTCTCAAGACATAGTTTTAAGTGTATGGATTTGCTTATCCAAGGTTGTGGTACCAATGAGGATGGATTCCTGGTTCTATTCGGCTGGGCCTGTTGCCATCACATTCTCATGACCTTAAGACCTACCTAACCCAGAAATGTGTTCTGTCACTTATCAGTAGAGCTGCTTTAAGGAAAAGTGTGACCGAAATAGGGAAAGAATGTCAAAATGCACATCTGACCTAGGATGAAAAGTACTCTTTGTTATAAAGATCCCTCTTTTTTCTCCTCTCCTTTCCTCTCCCCTCCCCTCTTACTTTCCCTTCCTTGCCTCCTAATCATTATCCTCCTCTTCCTCTACCTCCTCCTTTCGCCCTACCTCTCTGTCTGCTGAAACGATGTCAGGGACCACCATTACCCAGTTACCCTAACCCCAACCACTTTTCTTTTGCCTTCACCTGCTGAGACAGAGCCATCTGCCCTCTCTTTCCTGCTTTCGAGGAAAAGTTTTGCTGCTTTATGATCTGATGTCATTCTAATGTTAGTTATTCTTGATATGCCTGTCAATGTAGGGCAAAAATTAAACACACAAAGCCATATCTCCTGTTCTCAAAGAATTGACATTCAAGTTATTCTGTCTTTCTTGTGCCTCCTCTGTTCTTTTGTCATCACTTTTGAATGTGCATTTAAATTTTGCACACACAATCCAAGTGGGCTCCTTCAGGAAACTTGCCTTCAGAAGAGAAATGAAATTTAATGTATACCTTTTTGAATAAGTCCTGTGGCCCTAACACTGTGCTAGATTCTACAGGATTCCCTTCCAGCTGTTCACTCAAATGAAAAGGGTTTATTGAGTAACTACTGTGTGTTTAGACAAGTGAGCAAAACGTGTGCCCTCAGGAGTTTGCACTGTAGAAGGTAGAGTCTTTTGGAGGAAATGAGATATCTTTCCATCAGAGTTGAATATGCACAAATAAAAAGGCCCTAGAAACCGTGTCATAACATACCACTTGAAAAGTGGGAGCTAATATTTGTTGAGCCCTTGCTATGCCCCGAGCTCACAGTGTCTCTTTTATAAACTTCACAATAAATCTATTTCCCCCATTTTTATAGACATGGAAATTTTGACTTAAAAAAATAAGTAGGTAGTAAATGGTAAATAGAGATTTAGACCCAGGTAGTCTGACTCAAGAGTTCAGTTTTTAAATACCATCCTGCATTATTTTACCTAGGTTAAGTAGAAATAAGTGTTAAACTATCTCAGAAAGCTCTGCCTGGAAGGAAAAAAGCAAATATCAGCTTGTCATGGCATGTGGCTACAGGACTTGCTCTGTCTGTGCTACAGATGTGGAGGGGGCCAAGACCTCCACTCTCCAGGCTGTGAGGGGAGTTAATTGGCATTGAAGACACAGAGGAGAGCGGGAGGTCAAGGTGTGGTGGGAGGGAGAATCAGACCAGGCCAGACCGAGCATCTTCTGCAAGACAGGAAGAGAAAAAGAGTCCTGAGATGGGGACCTAGGCCCTAAGAAGGTCCTGGCAACAAAAAAAATTCTCTGTCAAGTTGAATCATGGTAGAAGGGTAGATATCAAGGGTTATCAGTGAGAACTGGAGGAAGAGCTGTCCTCTCTGTTTCTGGAGTTCTGGCCATGTGGGCCAATTCTGAGTAGCCAAACTCAGAGAATTTAGTAACTTAGAATAACACGGGAATTGGCTTTGGCACCTTATCCTGGTCCCAGCTCAGAGAAGTGAGTTTGGGTCTCTGTGTAGACATGGACCTGCCAGTTCTTCCTTAGATACTTCCAGTCTACATGCAGAGGCATTGCTAACTATTGGCAGGTCCCAGCACCAATTGGATGGCTCTTCCTAAGCTCCCTGTAGCCTGTGTTGTGTTTTGGATCTGGAATGCCCCCCCCCCCCCCAAAGACTCATGTGTTTGGATCTGGTGGGATACATAGAAATCTGCGTGCTTTTGGGAAGTGGGCCTGCCTGGAAGGGGCAGATGCCTGGGGCCTGACCCAGAAGGGCTGGATCACGGGGACAGGGCTTGGAAGGGTATTCACTAGTTCCCCCTTCCTGCCTCACTTGACTTCCTGCCCATGATGCTGCGAAGTCCTGCCTCTGACTCCTGCTTGTACTTCCACCATTGCCAGCTGCCCATGAATGGCCTGAAAACTTCTGAAACTGTGAGCTAAAATGAATCTTTCCTCCCTTACATTGTGGATGTTGGGTACTATGTCAGCAATGAATAAGTAAGACAAGGCCCGAGGAAGGGATATTTTGGGGAAGGGAGCTGAGCATCAACGAAATCACTTTTTTGTTCCACTAAAGTCTCCACATCTTCTGTGGTAGAACCTCTTTTCTTTCCGTATCTCACCTCTTTGTACATTCCCACCTCCACTGCTGGTTGCCACTCGGCTCAATTTATACATTTCATTAATATACTACTTCCTCCCTCGTCTCTGTCATTAATAAAGATGTTAAATAATTCTGAACCAAATACTCACCCCTGTAGGGCCCTGTAGGACATTTTCTTTTAATTAGTTGTGATGCCTTTCATCTCTCTTATGTCCTTTGGTTTCAGATTTCCAGCTGGTTTTGAAGCCATGTGACTTTTTATCCAGTCCTGTTTGAACTAATTTCATGAGTGAAAATCTGAGAGACATTTTACCAAGTGTTGATTCAGGTCCAGCCCTTCAAAGAGCTTTGCTATATTCACATTTTTTTTTTAACAGATTAAGAGTACAATTTGGTCTTGCTAAACTGAGCCTTCATAATGTACCTGTTTCCAATATTCTTTTCACTCATAGCGATACTTTCTCCATAAATGTCAGGATAATGTGAATTGTGTTGATGTCAGACTTCACAAAAGGTAGTCTTGTTGTCAGGAATACTCTTCTTAGACCTTCTCAAAGACAGCTGTTTCTTACTGGCCATGCTGTTGTCAATACCTTGTGGTGACTTAGTTAAAAAAAAAAAAAAAAAGTGGTTATTCTACAAATCACTTAATTAACTAGTTTCTGGTGTACTTCCTTGTAGAAAAGAGGGAATAATTTAAATTCACAAGAGACCAGAGCTTATAGTAACTTATTAAATAACTCAAAATCGTGCCACTATTTAAAAATAACTCTGAAGTCTTTAAAATGAAAGTGACAGGAAGTGAATTCTTCTAAGGTTCATTGCTGAACAACAGAGGCTATGATGTTTACTACAGTCAGTCATGTTTTGATCTGACGTATGGAGATCCCTGAGTGTGGGGTAAGGGAGTAACTTACTGTAAAGCTGTAGGAAATCCTCTGTGTATCAAACTCAGTCATGTTTCTAAATTGGCCCCCTCTGTGGGTAAGCTTGATGGGCTGCCTCATTTGTGTCACATTGTGAATTAACTCTTGATTAAAAATATAGATCTCAACTAGGTGGCACAGTTGTGGGAGGTCTTTCCTTGCCTTTTTGTCTTTACTAGATTTTAAAAACCCTTTATCAGCAACTACAGAAAATGTTATATTTCTAAGAATTACTGCAGCCATTCAGCTGTCTTGCCTTTTCTACATTTGCTTGGATACCTGTGCTGTTTGTTTATAGGGATCCTCTGGGCAGCTCTTTAGCTCACTCCTTAAGATTAGGAGACATCCTCACAGCAAATGAAGGACAGCTACTCTGACGCTTTGAGAGCAGACTGCAAGCATCTGCTTTCATGAGATAGGCCAGGCCTATATTCCATCCTGGACGGTCAATGGAAACTTTTCTAAACAATAAGGCTTTAAAATGAAATCCTTTTGAAGTAGCAAGGCTGGCTCTATTCAAGGGGAAATAAAAAGTTAATAAGGCAACGTGGCAGGTCCTCTGATGGTGTTTGTAGAACCATTTAAGGAGCAAAATGTAACTCCCTTAGAAAAATCTTTTTTTCATTAGTTATAGGGCTGCCTTTATCCTCTGCAGAGCGAAGCAGTCGCATGTACTTGGCATGTTTGTAATTTTGCCTTAGCATCAATAGGAAATTGATAAGGACCATCCAGAAAGAAATGAAAAGAAACCTGGGAATCATAGTTGACTTCAGTGTAAATGTAATCAGCATTGAAGCTTCCAGTTTTCATAATTTTATCTTGCCTCCCTAAGAAGACAGTAGACTCCTACAGCAGGAGTTGACCTTTTTATTTTCCTACAAAGACCCAGACAGTGAATACTTCAGTCTTTGCAGCCCATGTGGCCTCTGTAGAAGCTGCTTCAACTCTGCTGCTGTGGTGTGAAAGCAGCCAGAGACAGTTGACAAACAATTGAAAATGCTGAAACTTGAATTTCATGTGTTTTTATATGTCATGAAATGTAATTCTTTCCTTTACACCTTCACAGACCATGCGAAAACAGGTAAGAAATAGGATTTAGCCCATAGGCTATTGTCTGCCAACTTCTGATCTAGTGCACACATCTATTATGTGTTCCCCATCTCAGCTAGTGCTGTTTCAAGGACCCTGTGGATGGTCAATAAGTACTTGCTCACTTGACTGTCCCCATGTAAGGGAACAGAGTAAGTCTTTTGCCATACCACACATACTTGACATTTGCAAGGGATTTATCTTGAGGTCGTTGCTAATCCCCCCACTGCAAGTACCACTCTAGCAGATAATTTCTCCCATAAAATGCAATCGAGTATAACAGAATAATTAAAGTGACCCTTTCAGGCCTTTAGTGATTCGATAAATACAGGGCTAAAGTCCTTTACAAAGTGATTAAAATAAATTCTGCCACCGAAATCAATTCCCTGTCATGTTGCATCATTGCTGTGATGACATTAACGATGAATGTACCTCAATCTGCAGAAACAATCCGTAGCAATAATGAGTGATGGTGACTGGTCTACCACAGAGCACCTGTGTTTGTAAAGATGCAGAAGGAGAGAATGTCCATTTCAGAGAACAGGCAGCCTCAGCAGCCTGGCGAGCACATGACCATCAGACATATACAGGGCTAGAGGGTATTCAGTTACCTCAAGAAGCAGGTATCACGTGGGTGTCAGGCATCACAGAGGTTCTTCCAGGAGCTCGGGATCTTCCTGGACTTTATCCTCTATGTGGTTGCCAAATGCCACATGATTGCACAGCTTTGGACCTTGAGTCCTTTTCAAGTATCAAAAGTGTAGTCATGCTAAGATCTGCTATGTTTGATAGTGGCCAGAATCTTATGTGCTGAGCATTCACTATACTGTAGAAGAATACGGATAGGTGGAAACGATCTATAAAAAATTCCCAACAAAACAACAACAAAAATACCACAACACAATGATTGAAATCAAAGAAAGGAAACTCTACAGGAGAGAAGTGAAAGGACATCACAATTATTTTGTCTTGAAAAGGGAAGGTGATTCTTGTCATCAAATAAAGATTTTGTCTTTTAGAGGGATTTGAGTAGACATTGCAAATGGAGAAGTAAGGAGGTATATATATATTCCACGATAGAAAGTAGGTATTAGGTGACTCCAAAGGACACATTCTTGACTGTAGGCTTGATAAAGCCTGTGATTGGGTGGCAAGGAAACAACCACAGTGTCTGTAAATCACAAGGAAGAAATGGTTGGCCACAATGTTTAGGTGTCCAACTACTTGACGTCTAGTGTCAGGACTGGTAGACTTCCTGAAATCTGTTCTCTGCAGAGTAGGACTTGACTCAAGTAGCCTAAGTGAAACAAAACATGCAAACTGCTTTCTAGGGAATTAAATATATCTTGGATGACATGTATTTCAATGTAATGACGAGTCTCTTGTTGGCCTTTAGTCATGCACTCCTTTCCCTTTCCTGCATTTTGCTTACTTTGGGAGCCTCCCGAGGCTGTAAGGCAACAAGACATTCCTAAACTTGAGTGATATCTCACTTCTCAGACAGGATGTCAGACTCTTCAACTGCATTTTCAACTGTCTTGTGAGGCAAAGACTAATTGGTTTGACCTCATGCTGTCGCATGTTGAGAGACATGAATCTTCAGCACTCTTCCTTGAATTCATTGATTTCATTAAACACTGTCTGCTTGTGTTTGCAAAATGTTGTAATTTCCCAGTGATTTCTTCAAACTGCAGCACATCAACAGATTTTTTTTTTTGGAACAATGCCATTTCTTAGCTTTGATCTTGTGTTTTAATCTTTTATTTCCAATAGGTCTTCTACATTAAGGCCATTGAGCCACAGAAAATATCGACACTAGGGAAAAGTAATGTGATAGTTACAGGAGCGAACTTTACCCGAGCATCAAACATCACAATGATCCTGAAAGGAACCAGCACTTGTGATAAGGATGTGTGAGTTGAAATACTAATAATTGATTTCTGATAACATAAAGTTAAAAGCTTTGCTAAAGGAATGTCTTTGTAACTGGAATCTTTCTGTAGTCAAATGATTTCCATGCATGGCAGTGGATCAATTAGTCTGAATATTTGATATGAATAATTCCAAGAAGTAAAATGATTTTTGTAACAAATTTGAGGTTCACTGTGAATTTGCCTCATGCTACCTACCTACAGTTTCCCTCCCCACAAAATCTCAGTATACAGTAATTTCGGGATGTTGCCTGTTTGAGGCTCAGGTTCATTTTACTTATCAAAATAAAGAGTAAAAAACATAATTATTAAAAGATACTTTAAAATACAGTTACACACCTTGGAATTTGATGGAGAATATCATGAAGCAACTCTTCCAATATGCCATCCAAAGTTTAAAAAGAATTTCAGATCTACTTTAGGTGGAAATTTTATTCAGTGTAGCTTTCTTCTCTTTGCTGGCTGGTTTCAGTTTCAAATAATTAAATTACCAGTACATACTGATAGGCTAGTAGTAAAAAAGAACAAAATACCTCAAACACAAAAATTGGTCAGTGTATTACCTGAGTGAACATTATGATTATTATAATTTTGTTCCCCTTAACTCTTCTTGTCAATGGAACTTTGAGGGAAAAAAAATTTTAATTTAATGTCCTTGGGTGAGTTATTAACCACCTCCCTGAAAAAGAAACTGTAATAACAATAATAATAACCATGCAACAGATAATTTTCATTTTATGCATGTCAACTTATCTAAGTTTGGGCTAATTTGAAGTAAAAGATGTTACAGTCTCCATGAAGTACAATACTGAGCTTATTTTCATCACGGAAATGCATTTAAGACAATCTGTTGAAGCATGCTGTTTTGGTTTTTAACTTAATCTTAATCTAAATCTTAATTTAGATTTGTGTAGCTTTCTAATCTGCCATGCCTGTTTACTGACTTTGGTGTTTTAATTCCCGTGCTGGACATTACGGCCACCCCTCGCCCTTACAGAGCCCATCTAAAACATCTATGATGTGGATGGGAAAAGCTACTCATCAGTGACTTTCCTCCATTCAGCTCTGTACCAAAACGACCAGGCGCACATTAGAGGCAGTATCTATGCAAACTGGGTGGGTGGGTGGGTGGGTGGGTGTGTGTGTCATTTATCCTGGCTAAATACCTTAGTGCAAGAATCTTTCCTTTTGTATAGCAAAATGTGTGAAGTTAGACACCTGTGTATTCCCTGAAAGGCAATCAGCTTTGCTGGAAAAATAAGTCATTTTCGGAGCATTACCCTGTTTTTGACTCTTTATGCTCTCGTTTCCATTCCGGATGTGTCATGAGATATCACAGTTATTAAATTAAGTGACTAAGAGATCTTTCTGGTGTAGCATTTCAGTAACCACATCTGTGTGGTGAACCTAAGTTCAGAAATAGCAGTCAACAAAATACTCAGTTAATCCTGTACCTGATTCCCTGCTGTAATCCCAAACTCTTTTAATATGGTATTTTAAAAATGTGTAATTATTTTGAAGAGGAAAAAAAAGCAAGTATAGTAGTGTAATGACCTGTATTTTTGCCTCTTTCCCAAATTTATAAACAAGCTTGAATTTTAATGATTAGCCTTTTCACAATGAACTACCTAGCACTCTGCTCTTAGTAGAAACCTTAAAACATGCATCTTAGGTAAGTACAAACTAACTCAAATGCTTTTTTGAATTTACCTTCTTATAAGGTTTAATAACAACATTAAAGTGCATCATCATGAACACATCCTGTAAGTAGTAATAGTAGATTTTCCTCTAGCAAGTTAAACTGAGCATTACTATGTGGTGTATGCTTTAGAAGGTTGTTGTAGACACTCAGGCCGCTGCACGCCACACAGGGAATGATGTAGAAGGTTTTGCTTTGGCTCCTGAAGGGCAGATCCTGCTGGGTGTCAGGAGCCCCCAGCACAGTCCCAGGCAATTCCCAGCTCAGAAGCTGCCGATGAGGCAACCTAGAGTCTGTTGGCTCTCTGCTGTCGGAACCCATAATTCCCACACCTTTCTGGGGATGGGTTCTACCCTCCCAGGACTAGCGAGGACTTCCTTCTTAAATTTTTTTTTAATGATGAAAATGTTCAAACATACAAAAATGCATTTAAAGACCGTCTTTACAAAGTTTCTGAATTTATCAGCATTTTTCCAATCTTGTTTCTTCTATCTTAATCTGCTTTTAGGGGTCAGGAGGAGTAAGTGGCTAGCATTTCTTAAAAGCATATCCCAGACAACTTCACTAATTAAAAAAAAAAAAAACTTTGGTATATACTTTTAACTGATAAGAGTAGCATCATTACCCTTCTCTACAAAATTAACCGTAACTTCTTAATACAGTATATGTCCCATTCCATAGTTCCATGTTCAATTTGTACTAGGGGTTCTGAAGGGTGATAGTTACTTCTCCTTCCTTACCCACTTCAAAAAGAAATGCAAATAAAAAGATAAAAATGCACTAAAGAAAGAGGAACCCAGTCCCACAGTTCCCCAGCTGGGTAAGCAGCTCTTGATTAATCCAAAGCCGCCCACAGCAACAGATAGTTGACGCAGTTGTAGTACAGGGGAAATTCATTTGCTGTCACCTGGGGCAGTCAACTGTGCTAAGTGTCTGTGTCAGGTAAGAGTTCTTTCTTTACCCTTTCTAGGATACAGGTTAGTCATGTGCTAAATGACACCCATATGAAATTCTCACTTCCATCAAGCCGTAAAGAAATGAAGGACGTGTGTATCCAGTTTGACGGTGGGAACTGCTCCTCTGTGGGGGCCTTGTCCTACATCGCTCTGCCGCACTGTTCCCGTGTATCTCCTGCCACCACCTGGATCAGGTACTGTCTAGATGCACGATATGTTTCTCTCATGTGCTTGGAGTTGTGTGCATAAAGGTCATAGATTTCACTCAGATAAATTCAGAATTGGTAGCCATATCTAAGTGCCTTTCACAGACTTCATCCTAAGATTTATTCCTAGAAAAAGGTATATCTGATCATCTGGTTGTTCCTGTTTTATGAGCACCATCAGCACATCCTGTTTTTCTCTTAGCCATGGCTACCAGGAAACTCATAGCTAAAATGTTTGTTCAGCCCCAGTGACTATTCTTAGCCTAGGCGTCTACTACAAATCTATGACCCGCTTCACTTGTGTCATTGCTGCTCCCGATAAAAGGCTCCTTTCTCGCGTCTTTCAGTTGACAACCTTTTCAGTCAGCTGTTTTGAATGCTTTGAGAAAAAAAACATTAGGAGATATGAGAAGGAAAAGCAATATCTACATTTCAAAGATATTCTCTAAGTGAGAGAAATTCCAAAACAAAACCTTCCAGAGAAATTCAATATAAAAAGGGGAGGAGAATTTCTCTCCCCAGTCAAATTTAAATTTACACTCAGATGCCAGACTATAACCCTAAAGAGATTTTCTTCATCTAATACAGCATGAAGCTAATTTTCAAAGTACCCTCTAGATACAACTGCAGACAAAGCTTTGGGGAAAAAAGAAAAAACAATTCACCTCCGATGTTCTTACTTAAGAAAAGGGAGGAGTGGCTGCATTAGTTTGCTAGGGCTGCCGTAACAAAGAGCCAAACTATGGGCTTAAACAACAGAAACCCATTTCCCCTCAGTACTGGAGCTGGGAGTCTAAAGTGAAGTATCAGTAGGGCTGTATGTAAGACCGGCTGGTTTTCAGACAGCCACATTTTCCCTGTACCTTCATGTGGTCTTCACTCTGTCTATGTCCTAATCTCATTGTCCTTCGAAGACACTGCCGTCTTGGACGAGGACTATCCCAAATGTTTTGTTGAACCTTGATTGCTTCTGCAAAGGACGTATCTCCAAACACAGTGACTGTCTTAGATGCTGGGAAGTTACAGTTTCAACATTACAAATTTTGCAGCCCATTGTAGTGACATAAAGTAAACTACTGATTCCAGACCAAGGCTCCTGCAGGGCACCCCCATCCCCACCACTGTGGGTCTGATTGTGTCCTGTATTTAAAAGCAGACCTGGAGATGGCACTCACCCTGCGCCTGGTGTGTTACATCTACAGTCCCAATCAGTTCTTAGTACAAAGAGAAGAAACTTACTATGGGCAGTCCCTTCAGAGGCATGAGGAAGGTCCCATCAGCAGGGTGGTTTGGCCTATTTCAGGCTGCACACCCACCCTATTCCACTTTGCTGTTACATAGGAGTGCCTTACTCCCCTGTCACCTAGGACATTTTGAACCTTTGTCTTTTCTTCTTGAGGGTCTCACTCTATAGCCCAGGCTGGTCCTGAACCCACTATGGAGCCCAGGCTGCCCTTGGGCTCCTGGCAATCCTCCTGCCTCAGTCTCCCAAGTGCTGGGATTGTAGGTGTGCACCAATGCACGCAGTTTATGTGGTGCTGGGGAATCAAACTTGGGTACTTAATACTTCTGTAGCGCTTGCTGAGCAAGGGTTTTAGCCGCTGAGCCGTTCCTCCAGCCTCATATGTTTCTCTTACACCTGTGTTTTTGTTTCTATTAAGAATGGGACACTGCTGTTTGGTATTAACAGAACATACTCAGTTTGGTTTTCTAGTTATCACAGTAGGTTAACAGGAGGCCATTTTGGCTCTGCCTCTTATGGTTGGAGCTGGGTCGGGGGAGTCTTCTCTGCCCTACACAAATTGACCTGCTACTGCCCACCTCTTGGTCTTAGGGGTTCACTTGGCTGTTGAACCTGATGTGCCCAGGCTTCTGTCCCATATAATGAGCATCTGGTGACCTATGAGAACAGGAATACCAGGGCAACTGTAGCTGTGGACATCTGTTTATTCCACACCCTGTGACTGCTTTGCTTATATCTAATGATGCATCAGAATGCATGAGATCATTTGGTGTGGTTTTGGTGAGATAAATATAGCTTCCTCTTACAGTGTTATTTTTATGGTCTCTCCAATAGGAATTTATAGTTTTAATGTCATTTATGATTTTACCTTGTCTAAAGTGTTCTTTGTGTTCCTAAATAAAATATAATAGGTAGGCTTGAAGTTTGATTTTGAGAATTATTAGTTTTCATGTATATTAAACAACAATCAAACAAATTCTACTCAGTGAAACGTTTTCAAGGTATAGCTGATGATCATCAGATTATATGTGGAGAAATGGCACAAGAAGTCTCAAGTTCTGTTACAGAGTTTGGGCATTTTCCTAGAAATAAAATAGAATTTGGCCTGAATTCTTATATTTGTGTGTCTAAAAACTAAGAATCTGTGGCCAGTGCCTGTAAAAGACTTTTAAAACTGTCATGCATTTGAAGTTAAAATTAGTTCATTTTCTCTCAAACATTACTGTTTTAATATTACATGTGAATTAATAGACAGCTTTATTTCTAAATGCAGAATGCCTGTATATTTACACTTCTTGTTGCTTTTTGCCTTGCAGTGGTGGTCAAAATATAACGATTGAGGGCAGAAATTTTGATGTAATTGACAACTTAATCATTTCACACGAATTAAAAGGAAACATAAATGTAAGTCCTCAGCTGCTTTGTAATGATAGTTATTTTCAATGATGGTTTTGCTTTCTTCAGGCTAAACTGTATTGGGGTATTTATTTCTATGACTTTGGTGCTATGAACATTTTAAATTTACCCTTTTAACCAATCTATTGCATGATACATACTGTGCTATACTAGAAATAATAAAACCCATATGTGGAATTGAGCGTTTTGGGTCACCACATAGTGCAGAGAGGAATGCACTTGGTATGACAAGGGCTGCCATGTCCTCCCATGTGACTTGTGGCAAGTCACTTTAATGAGACGATGCTTACAAATATGTGTGGAAATGCTTCATGCACGGTTGAAGTGTGAGGTGAGGAAAGCTTTCCTGGGAAGGGCAGGTGGTAACATTCCCATTGCACGGGAAGCTGGGGTCCAGAGAGGCATGGTAGCTAGCTAGTGTGACCAGAATTCCTGCCGTATGCCTCTCCTCTGCTGGCCTTGTCTCCTGGGCCCCATTTGGTTGCTGCCAACTGCTCTCACCTTCTCCCTCTCCAAATGGTGGGGATGGTAGGAAGGGTCTGATCCCTAGCCACACTCCACTCACCTGTCAGAGACTTGGGATTCTCTCAGGAGCCACTGACTGAGGCTCCCAATGCTGGAAGAAGGGCAGGGAGAGAGTGCAGGACTTAAGATGTGCCTGGGGCCGTTGTGGAAGTACTTCTTCTAAGTGCTTCCTGAATCTTCTTCCCCTTCTCTCTTCTCCTTTTCCTTGGTGAAATTTGTGAGGGCAGCAGCCTCCCTGGGCCCCCCTCCCCTGACCACTTCCTGCCAAGGCTAGCAGAGTTAAAGGTAACCACAAATTTTATCCCCTTTTGGACAAGTGTGGGTTCAGACCTAGCTATAGGAGGCCCCTTGCTTCATCATTCTTACAGCTGTGTCTTACACACGTCCTCTTCCTGACACACTCAGAGCCAACTCCAAGCCTCAAACTGGGTCTGATTCTGGGCAGAGTCGCTATGCTCCAAACACATCCTGTTGCATAAATCATATGCATTGATCCTCTGACCACAGGCATGACCTGAGTCTGTCAGTGGCTTTTCTCTCCTTCCCAAATACCATTCCCAAATCTGGTATAATTTATTGACTGCCAACTGTTGGCAAAATATTTTGCTAGGTGCAAGGACAAATAGCAAATGAGACAGTTTTGTTACCTTCATGGAGGGAGATGGAAAATCTCCATGATAGCTTAAAGCTTGTTGCACAGGTGATATCAATACCAGGTTCTCTGCTTCCCTTCCAGCTCAGAAGCCCCATTTGTCCAAGAAGGCTGTATATTTTCATGTGTAAGAAAGATTACATGTGGATGGGATGAAGACTAATGGCAGGGGCAGCATGGGTAGGATTTGAACAGGAAGCGGGAGTAAATGTAGGCATAGAGGACAGGTTCCTCACCTACTCAGGGTGGGAATGTCACTCAGTCCCTCTCAGCTGAAACCTAGAGGATGAGTCAGGAATGAACAAGAGGGATGGCTGAAAAATACATTGTGATCATGCAAAAAAGTATCATCTTGGAAACTTTGCCCTTAATTCTCTAGGCACTGTGGAGCTGTTGAAGGGAGAGCTATGAGAAAACATATTATTTGCCAATGGTGCATAGGAAAGTTTAGAGATGCAGTTACTGGAAGAAGGGTGGGCATCATGCAGGTGTCCAGGTGTCGATGAGACATCAGAAGGTCCTGGCTGAGCCAGACACTTGGCTGTTGTCCATAGGCTGGTCCATTGGGCTGGTGCTGGGGAAGCAGAGTTGACCAGATTAGCTTGCCTCTGTAGTACCACCATCAGGAGGAGGTAGGGGACAACACTAGTGGAACGAGGGCCCTGAGAATGAGGAAAAGAATGCTCACAACAGAATCTGGCAGAATAGCTTTACTCTAAGGAGGCAAAGAAAATAGGATGGTCAGGAAAGGTGGCTAAGAAGTTGTGCAAAAAAATAAAGGGGGAAAAAGCGTTTTGAATGGTGGGCGTCAGGTCAGTTATGTGAGGTCTTGGGAACAACAAGGGTGGGGTGGTCCTTTGGCTGGTAATCTTTCCGGAAGGCAATAAAAATCCAGGCTCCTTAGGGGTGCAGTGATTGAGAAGTGGAGACAGCAGGTATGGCAATTTCCATCCCAGCGCAGAAATGTGGAAGAAAGATTTGGGGCTAGAGGGTAGAAGAGTGCTCAGGCGGAAGGGAGGCCATGTCGGTCCAGATGTCAGCTCCGTGCATCCGATCCCACCACCCTCCTCTTGCCCTCTTTCTTATACTCCGGTACTGCCACTAGTCTTCCTGCCTGACAAATTTGAGAAGCTCCAGCTGTTCCTGTGTAAATATTTGCCTACTTTCTTTCTACTCCCCCACTTTCTTTGCAGATCTCTCTACGTACCAGGAAATGGCAGGATTTTAATTAATACTCCTGTAAATCAGGATGTGTTGGCTGTATTGTTTCTAGTTTTCACCCTCTTCATATCACAGGGGACTTACTGTCCCTTTGACATTTGCTTTCTCCTGTCTTTAAATGCCGGTGAAGCCTTTGCCTTCGTGTGGTTAGTGACTTCTGAAGGTGCTCCACAAGAAATTCCCAGCCCAGAGTGATTCAGCCAGCCAGGAGCATCGGGAGCTGGCCCTGGCTGAGGGTTGGGCTCTTGTCTTCCCTTCTGAAAGTTTCCTCGGGACTCCACCATGCTGGCTCAAAGGATACCTAAGCCCTTTGGGTCAAAGTCTTCCCATTTCTCTAGCCTACCTTTTTCCTATTACCTGTCCTTTTGGCAAGTTTTTTTTTTTTATTATTGCTAATAATATTTTTAAAATCTATCTAGGATGTGTTGAGGGCTTGCATTGTGCCGGGTATTTCTTTAAGCATTTTTTGCACGTATAATTTCATTCAATGTAGCCTTCACTTAATTGAATGAGCCCTAATTTAATTTAATTTAGGACTAATTTAATCCTGTGAGGTAGATAGTGTTGGAACCCCCATTTTAGAGTTCAGAAAACAGAAGTCCCAAGAACTTTGGTGGCCTGGGTCACTTAGACCTCCGGTACCAGATCTGAGTCCATCAGCTATTAAAACATTCTTTTCTTCTCTCCCAGGTCTCTGAAGATTGTATGACAAATCGCTGCACGTTTTCAGCCCCCAATTTAAAGAGCTCAAAAGCACGTCCAAATGTCGCAGTGAAGCTGAGAGTACAAGATACCTACCTGGACTGTGGAACCTTGCAGTATCTTGAGGACCCCAGATTTACAGGGTATCGAGTCGAACCTGAGGTTGACACAGAATTGGCAGTTAAAATTCAAGTATGTTTTCTTTTCTTATGGGTGGGATTCTTCCTGATCCTTTGGTTTTTGCTCATGAGTTTCCCACTCGTGACTGATTTCTTCCTCTTTGTTTTGTTCTTTGCAGAAAGAAAATGACAACTTTAACATTTCCAAGAATGACATTGAAATTACTCTCTTTGATGGGCAAAATGAGGCATTCCCTTGCACTTTTGAAAACATCACCAGAAACCAAGATCTTACCACCATCCTGTGCAAAATTACAGGCATCACAGATGCGAGCAGCACTGCTGCCTCTTCGAAGAAAGTCCGTGTAAGTCACCCGATAATCTGACCTGATATTGTCTTCACCTGAGTTTTGATAATTTCTCACCTAACTCTGAGGCCAGGACAGAATCTCTCATAGATCTTTAGCTCTTCACTTTAAATAAACAAAGCTGGTACTGCAAGCCCAAGCATAATTCCTCCAAAATAGCTAGCAGAATCCACTCATGTGCCTGTTTGAATGTCAAAGCATTGAACACATCATTGTCTATGATACTAATGAGTCTTGATAGCTTTTGTTCTAGCCATACATTTAGACTGTAGCATCTGCACGCAGAATCTCCAGACCCATTGACGAGTGAGCTGTCATTCTTTTCCCAAATGTGAAGGTGACATGCCTTCGCAAAATCTCCTCCCAGAGGCCTCCTCAGCAAACCCAGGGTGGCATTAGATCTGATGGGGACCAGCTAACTTACAGGCTGCTGTGAGGGGCTTCCTTCACGTTGCAGCCACACTTCCTACAATTCAGCTTTCCTCAGACATGTGTGAGGGACCCATCCCTGGTATATGTGGGTCCTACAATAAGGATGTGAGACCAGTGAGAAGGGAAGCATATCTGATGCCATCATTTCTAGTGTTGATGGTATCTGAGGCTCCACATAGTCTATAGAAAAACAGTTTTATGACCTATAGTCAAGAACAGCTGGGATAAAGGACAAGAAAGAAAAAAACATCAGATCGGAAGACAAAAACAAACATGTGCTCATGTCCAAGCTGCAGCCATGTGGGCACATGCCACTCTGTGGCCTTTACGTAAGTCCCTTGACTTCTCCTACCTGCCTTTATTCATCTGTACAACAAAGGAAGTACCGCTACTAATAAAACTGGTTGCTACAAGTCAGTGCAGAAGTGTCCCCATCTTCCATGTTTGCTGGGAGGAGTGATTGTTAGCGTTTTTCATTATTGAAGCTCCCAAGTGCCTATGTCATGGAGGGGGCAGAGCAGAAAAGCAAGCAAAAACGTCTGCCTTCATGAAGTGTCCCTGAACAGACATGGAGTAAAGAACATGAACAGTGAAGTAGATGGAAGCATTTGTCATGAAGAAAAATGGAGCCAGGTGGGAAGAGGGATGGAGTAGGGCATCGGGGCATGTGAACAGGGCAGAGCAGTGCAGCCGGATTCACAGTAATGGGCAGGGAAGTCCTGCCCAGAAAGGTCACAGAGAGGGCCTCAGGGAGGAGAGGGAACCAGCCATGGGCAAACCAGCCTAGAATGTCCAGGGCAGAGGGAACTCAGGCTGCAAAGGCTCAGAGGCAGCAGCCTGGCCCAGCCCGTTTTAGTTGTTATTGTTGTTTTTGTTTGGTTTTGTTTTGCTTTTAATTTTGAAACAAAATGTTGCCAAGTGTCTAGGTGCCAAATTGAACTCAAACTTGTAATCTTCCTGCCTCAGCCTCTCACGATGCTGGGATTATAGGCTTGCACGACTAGGCCCAGCTCTGTCTGAGCAGCACTAAGGAGGCCAGCGTGGCTGGGGAAGAAAGAATGGGGAGGAGTGTTCACACTGGGCGAGAACGTGAGTCGGGGAAGATTATTAGGAGCTTGTGGCTGTGGCAAGTCTGGCTTTGGAGCTCCAGATAGCCACTGGGGAGTTTGTAGAGCTCTGCCATGAGCCAATTTAAAGGACAAAGAGCATTGAGTCTTCATAAAAGCCCACCACATGGTGCCGGCCACATCCCATTTCAGAGAGGATTTATGTGGGCTGATGGTTAGTGACCTCAGGATCCTGCTGCTAGTAAGAAGTGCAGGTGCAGGGCTTAAGCCTGGGCTAAGGGCCATGTCCGCCCCTGCCAGCCTGTTTGATACAGGGAAGCTGTGGTTTGGAGGATAGAAATGTGCCCTAGCCCCTAATATTTGTGTGTACTACAATCAAATAGGAAGGCTGGAAGCAGAATTTTTTCTTTTTCATGTTTTACAAAAATTTTATTACCAAAACAAACAACAACAACAACAAAAAAGCTAAAACTGATCGGCATTACCAATCTTGTTTCCATCATACAATGTTTCACTCAAAAACACACATGTGAATGGATCTATGTGTAATTGACCCCAGAGAAAAAAGGTAGGAGGGCTTCTGCCTCTTTGTTGGCCCTCTCCTGCTATTTAAAACTCCCAGGGCACAAAGGGCCAAAGTTTATTATATTTGTGGGTCTAGTCCAGCACACCTCTACTGATACTGACAGGAAACTGAGACATGGTGAATATTCTTGATTTGCCCAAGGAAATGTAATTCATCTGCCACAGAGATGGTACCTGAACTCACATATCCTACTGTCTCAGTTACTTTCTGGTTGCTGGGACAGAATATCTGACATCCACAATGTAAGGGAGGAACGATTTATTTTGGCTTACAGTTGCAGAAGGCCACAGTCCATACATGGACAGGTAGCAATGATAGAAGCACATGACAGAGCTTTTGGCAGAGCTTATGCCAGGGGAAAACCGTTCACGACATGGCAGACAGGAAGCCAACTAAGGGACCAAGGACAGTGCTACCCTTCCAGGTCCTGGCCCAGCAATCTGCCTTTCTAGGTCCGGCCCCAGTGTTCTACCTCTTCTGACCAGACCCCATGTCTTAACAGCAGATGGTACCATTGACATTTCACAACATTCAAATACATGAGGCTTTTGGGGGACATTCAAGGTCTAAACTATGACATTCTATGCCTGGCTTCCAAAAGACTCATGTATTAGTTCAAAGTGCATTAGTTCATCTCTAAGAGCTCCAAAGCCTTATCTGATCCAGCACTACTAACAAGTCCAAGTCCAAAGTCCCTTCTGAGATGTAGGGCACACCCTTATTTGTGAGCCCCTATGAAGATCAGGGAAAAGTTAAACATTTTCAATATACAGTACCACAGTGTAAACATTCCATTCCAAGAGAACGAAATAGGATGCAAAGCTACCAGACTGAAAACAGGAATGAAATGCAGCAGGACAATAACCAAATACTGCAGTTCCATTAAATTCTGTAGCTCTGTGTCTAGCACTCCATGCAAGCTGTGTCAAAATGTGAGCTGCCCAGAGCTCGGATGGTCCCACCCCTATAGCAATGCCTCCAGCTATAACCTTCATAGGTCCTCTTTTGGGCTGGCTCTGTTGATAGCCTGCAGCCTTCTTTAGCCCGTAATCCATGTTTCTGGCATCTCCAAATTTCTGGGGTCCACTGCACCGTAGGCTTCTCCTTTACAACTTTATTCGTTGTCCTCCCAAGGATACACTGACTGGCCTCCAAGGCTTCTCTCTGAAATCTGAGTGGAAAGCTCCATGACCTAGCTCTTGCACTCTGCATGCCTGTAAAGCCAGCACCATGTGGATGTCCCCACGGTCTGCTCCTGGCTTCAGCTGTAATCTGGTTCCCTTGGACAATCACTGCCAAGGCCTCTGAGTTCTTCGATGGATAAACTCCTGGTGACTGAGCTCTGGCAAGCACCTCTCTTTGTCCAACAGCATACTCTGGGGAACTCTTCTCAGAACAAGGTCTTTTTCCTTGATTCAGTAAAGGGCGGGGTCTTGCTGATTTTTGAGATGGCATCTTTTTATTGTAATCCTGATTCCAAGTACTTGGTTTTATTTAAATGCTAGTTACTTTATTTTTTTATTTGTTGGTCCACCCCCCCCATTTTATTAACATGTTAAAAATATAGATATAATTGTATAATGTTTACATTGATCTTGAGTATTTGTGCATATACATATTGTGGCAAAATTACAAATCCTTCTTCTTTTTTTGACCCTCCCACTCTTACCCCTCCCCACCAGTTCCCACTCTTCCCCTCATTAGTTCTATGAAATAATTATAATCTTGGTTTCTCATATTAGAGAAAGCATTCAGTATATAACCTTCTCATTCTGACACTTCACTGAGCATGATGATCTCAAGTTGATGGTCTCAAGTGGTACCCATTTACCTACAAAAGCCTTAAACCTATCTATCCTTATAGATGAGCAATATTCCACTGCATACAAATACCACGTTTTATGTATCCATTGATATGTTGATGAGTATTTTGGTATCGTCCACATTTTAGCTATTGTTTGTTGTGCTGCTATGAACATGGGTATACATGTATCTCTGTTATATGATGTTTTTAACTCTTCTGGGAAAATTCCCAGAAAAGTTATCCCTGGATTGAAGAGGATATTTATTTCCATTCTTTTGAGAGGTCTCCATAACTGCTTTCCAGACTGGTTGTATGACTTTACACTCCCACCAGCAGTGCAGGAGGGTTCCTTTCTCCCCACGGCCTCACCTGCACTGATTGCTGTTTGTGTTCTTGATATATGCCAATCTCTCTGGAGTTAGATGGTATCTTGGTGATGTTTTGATTTGCATTTCTCTAATGGCTAAGAATGTCAAACATCTTTTCATGTATTTATTGGCCATTTAGATTTATTCATCTGAGAACTGTATATTCATTTTCTTGCCCATTTTTCAATCAGATCTTTGATTTTGAGGGACTTATTTTTCTTCAGTGCTTTGTATATTCTAGTTGCAAGCTTCCTATCTGAGATATAGTTGGTGAATATTTTTTCCTCTTCTGTTGGTTTTCTTTTTACACTGTTGCTAATTTCCTTTGCCATGCAGAAACTTTTTAATTTGACATAATCCCATTTGTTAATCCTAAATGCTATTTTTTTGCTTTTGTTGTCTTGTTAAGAAAGTGCTTGCCTACATCTATATCTTTTAGATATTTCCCTAAGCTTTCTACTAGGAAGTTCAGTGTTTCAGTTTTAATATCTAGGTATTTGATCCACTTTAATTTAATTTTAGTGCAGGGTTACAGGTATGTGTCTCGATTCATTCTTCTGCATGTGGATATCCAATTTTCCCAGCACCACTTGTTGAAGAGGCTGTCCTTTTTCCAGTGTAGGCTTTTGGCTCCTTTATCAAAGATCAGGTAGCTGAGAGCATTTGAGTTTGTCTCTGCATCCTCAGTTCTGTTCCACTGGTCTACTCATCTGTTTTTGTGCCAGTACCATACAGTTTTTATAAATGGTGCTTTGTAATCTAGCTTGATATCTGTAATCATAACGCCTCCTGGCTGAGTCTTGTTGCTCAGGCTTGCTTTGGCAATTCTAAGTCTCCTTTGGCTCCATATAAATTTAAGGATTGTTTTTTTCAAGTTCTGTGAAAAAATTTGATATTTTGATAGAAATTGCGTTAAATCTGCATTATCAGTTTTGGCAGTGTAGTCATTTTGACTATATTCTGTCTGTCCAAGAACAGGGGCTGTCTTTCCATTTTCTGATGTCATCTACAACTTCTTCCTTCAGTGTAATACAGTTTTCTTTATATAGGTCCTTCGCTTCCATGGGTAGGTTTACTCTTAAGTATTTAGGTTTTTGCTTGGCTGTGGAGAATGGAATGAGTCTTCTGAGCTCTTTCTCAGTAAGTTCATTGTTGGTGTAGAGGAAGGCTGTTGATTTTTTAGTATTGAGTTTTGTAGTCTGCAATTTGGCTCAATTTGTTTATTATTTTTGAGAGTTTCATAGTGGAATTTTTGAGGACTTCTCTGTAGATAATCATATCATCTGCAAATAAGGATGGTTTGACTTCCTTCTTTCTGATGCAAATTCCCTTTTTTTTTTTTTCACTTTCTTCCCTGATTGCTATGGCAAGTGTTTCAAAGACTATGTTGAGTAGGGCTGGTGAGAATGGACAACCTTGTCACATTCTTGATTTAAGAGGAAACCCTTTCATTTTCTCTCCATTTACTATATTTGCCATAGGTTTGGAATATATGGCTTATATCTATGCCTATTTTCCTAAGTCATCCATTTCTTCCCAATTCTCTGTGAATGGATGTTCTATTTTATCATAGGCTTTTTCTGTATCAGTTGAGATGATCATTTTGGTTTTTTTTTTTTTTTGCTTTTGTTGATGTGGTGTATTAAATTGATTAATTTATGTATGTTGAACCAGCCTTCCATCACAGGAATGAAGCCCACTCGATCATGGTGTATGATCTTTCCAAATACTTGCTAGAATCTATTTGCCAGAATCTTATTGAGGATTTTGCATCAATATTTATTAAGAAAATTGGTCTATAATTTTCCTTGCTGGTTAAGTCTTTGGTTTTGGAACGAGAGTGATGCTAGCCTCCAAAAATGAATTTGGTAGTGTTCCTTTTCTTTCAACTTTATGGAATAGTTTGAAAAGAAATGAAGTTAGTTCTTCCCTGAAGGACTGAAAAAATTCTGCTATAAATCCATCTGATCCTAAACTTTTCTTTGTAGTTAGAGACTTTTATTACTGCTTCAATTTCTCTCTCTCTCTCTCTCTCTCTCTCTCTCTCTCTCTTTCTCTCTCTCTCTCTCTCTCTCTCTCTCTCTCTCTGTGTGTGTGTGTGTGTGTGTGTGTGATGGGGCTATTCAAGGTTTTTCCTGTATTGTTTGTTCAATTTTGGTATTTTGTATGTGTCTGGAAAGTAATCCATTTCTTCCCAGTTCTCTAACTTGGAATAATAAGTGTTTGAAATAGTTTCTTATAATATTCTGAACTTCTGCAGTGTCCAGTGTAATTTTACCCTTTTGATTTCTAATTGCATTAATGTGTGTTTTTTCTTTCTTTCCTTTTGGTGAGTTTAGCTAGAAGTCTGTCAATCTTGTTTATCCTTTCAAATAACCAGCTCTTTGAATCATTATTTTTAATTGTTTTTTATTTCACTTTCATTAATTTCAGATCTGATCTTTATAATTTCTTTTCTTCTACTGCTCTTTTGGTGTATATTGTTCTTGTTTTTCTAAGACCTTGAGGTGTATCAGCAGTGTGTTTATTTGTGATTGCTTTGGTTTTTTTGATGCGTGCATTTATGGATACAAATTTCTTTCTAAGTACTGCTTTCATTGTGTCCCATGTATTCTGATGTGATGTACTTCCTTCATCATTTAACTCTATGAAGTTTTTTATTCTCTAATTTCTTCTGTGATTCCTTGCGTGGTCAGTAGTGAGATTTGTGAGATTTTCTGTTGTTGATTTCCAGTTTTATTGCACTATGATCTGAAAGTATACAAGGAATTATTTCAGTTCATTCTTATTTAAGCATGACTTATGATCTACAATAGGTCCTATTTTAGAAAATGTTCCATGTGCTGCTGAGAAGAAAGTGTATTCTACTGATGTCAGTTGGAATGCTCTGTAAACATCTGTTAAGTCCAATTGTTCTATAGTGTCATTTAACTGCAGTATTTCTTTGTGTATTTCCTGTCTAGTTGATCTGTCTATCTGTGATAGTAGAGTATTAAAGTTCCCTAAATAATTGTATTGGGATCTATATGTTCTTCCAGATCTAATAATTTTTGTTTTACATAATCGGGTGCCTCACAGTTGGGAGCATGTACATTGATGATTGTGAATTCTTCCTATTCTATTATTCTCTTAACCAGTGTATAGTGTCCATCTTTGTCTATCCTGATGTGTTTGTTCTAAAAATCTGATGTGTCTAAGAATAGAATAACTACTCCTGCTTGTTTCCTGGGTCTTATTGAATGAAATATTGAATTCCATCTTTTTGTTTTCAGTCTATGTGCTTGCTTATGTGTAAAGTATGTCTCTCGTAAACAGTAAATAGTGGTTGCTTGTTTTTTGATCCAGTCAGCCAGTTTGTGTCTTTTGGTAGGTGAGTTAAGGTCATTCACATTCAGAGTTAGTATCAAAGTATATTTGGTATGTCGTGCCAACATTACAATTTTTCAGTGTTATTTTCTTGACTTACTCTCTTGTCACCTCATTCTCCTATTTCTTTTGTTTCTTTTTCTCTTGGGTCTTTGGTGTTGTTAGTCTCCCTTTCTCTGTTGAAGGTTCCTTTAAGTATTTTCTGTAATGCTGCTTTAGGCTGAAATTTCTTTAGGGTTTCTTTATCATGGAAAATTTTAATTTTTCCCTCTATTTTAAAAGATAGTTTTGCTGGATATAGCAGTCTCAGTTGGCACTTACGTTCTTTTACTGCTTGGCTGATATTGTTCCATGATCTGGCCATTAGGGTGTGGGTTGAGAAATCTGCAGTTATCCCGATGGGCTTGTCTTTGTAAGTCGTTCACTGCGTTTCTCTTACAGCTTTTAATAATCTCTGTTTGTGTTGGGTCTCTAGGATTTTAATTATGAAGTGTTACAGGGATTTTTTTTTCTGGTTTAAGTTGTTTGGAGTTCTATATGCCTACAGTAGTTCAAAGTTCATTTCTTTCTTTAGACTTGGGAAATTTTCCTCCATAATTTCATTGAACACTTTCTTTAAGCCTTTTGTTCTGTCCTCAGTTTGCTCCTGCACTCCCATAATTCTGAGGCTGTTTTTCCTTTGAGTTATCCATCTTCTCTTGTAGCCAGTCTCTTTGGTTTTTTTTTTTTTTTTGCTTTGTTTTACAGTTTTGACACTGACCGTATGTTCTAGTTTATCAGCTTTATCTTCAAGATCTGATAATCTCTCCTACAGTGTTCGAGCTAGTTGCTTATTTTTTTCCTGTTTTTTATTTCTTGGTGTTCAATTTTCATTTTCTATATCTCTTCCAAATGGTTCCCTGATTTCTTGAACTGCCTTCATTATCTATTTGTTTCTTCTTTAAATACCTCGGACTTCTTGTCAATGGCTTTTTCTTATTCTTTGTATGTCTGCTTTGAGCTCTCTGTATATCTCTTTTATGTCCTGTGTGAGCTTCTGGGACCATACATTATCATCTTTATTGGATTTGCTAATTTTTAGATCTGCTATTTCAAGATCCCTGGTATCAGTTTCTAGAGCATTAGGCCCTTTTGTTGGTGACTTAGTACCTCATTTCGCCATGGTTCTGTTGCGGTGAGTTGAAGCTCAGATATTGTTGATGGATTCTCTCTATTCCAGAGATGTGTACATTGGATTTGTATTCAGTGTTATTTGGAGTTTGTCCCAGTTTTAAAATCTATAACTGTTTTCAATTTTTTAGCTATTAATTTTGAGGATATTCTCAATGTTCAAACTTCTGTTGAAGCCTAAATCTCCTCCACTCTTTGGTACAGAAGAAACAGAATACAAAACTATATATGGTCAATAGCCAGAACATTTGTTAGTGTATCTTGGATATGGAGGTCTTTAGCAATATTAACATCCAAACTTTGAATAAAGTTTTACATTTACAATGCTATCCAATATTAACAATTCACTGGCAGATCCTAATAGCTAAATTAGCACTACAGCCACTCTACCTACAAGATTAATAGTTATTAATAGTTGCAGTATACCCTTCCTATATATCTAACTTAACCTATTATTGGCTTATTAAAGTGTAGTATTGATATTAGTAATATAATCCAGAGATAATAAGAGAGATTTAGATAAACAATGGAAAGCAGATGAGTATTTCCATGCTAGTGAGGGATCTGTCAGTGCTCCTTCCCCAGTCAGAGAGCAACAGATGGAGATGAGCACTCAAGGCAAGGTTCAGATGAGTTGGGAGAACTGTGAGTGATGGGGAGAAAGTGGCACTTCCAGATCTGTAAAATATTTATGATATTATGCTTTGATAGTTAATCAAGAGGGAGGAGGATTCAGGAACTATCAAATAAAGAGACAGAAGGAGGTGGAGAGAAAGGAGGAAGGGGAACATGCACAAGAAAGAAAAAATAACAAAGAGAGAGTATAAAAAGAAGCAGGGAAGAAAAAATGAGGAAACTTGGTCATTTTTAGGAAATGTAAGAGCCTGAACTTAAAAAAAGATAAAGAAATGCAAGAACAAAACTACAACACCACCACTAAAACCCAACAGAACACAAATCAAACTACAGAATATCATAGAATACCCCCCTGTATTATTTGAATGTAAATATCCTAAGGTTCTGGGTCTTGTGGTCTGGTGAATTCTACTCAGCTACTGATCCTGGAAGTTTTCTCTTTGTCCTTGCGTTGTTTCTAGCTGGTCCTGGTGGCCTTTAGATGGATGGATGAGCCCAGTGTGATTTCAGGCTGAGATCCAGCACAGCACCCAATGGACCTGGGCCTTCGTGCAGCCTCTGGGTGGGTCTGTCACAGTGCTGGAGAGACCTAGGCCTGCAATGGATCCCAGGCGGGTCCATGGAGCTGCACAAGCTGCTGGGGACCTTGAAAGGGCTCCATAAGAGTCCAGTGCAGCATGAGACATACCTGGGTCTTTGCTGGCTTCCGGGAGGTCTGCCTTAATACTAATTTCTTTAACAACCATATGTTCTTCTGTTGTTTTCTCCTGATTCTCAGTGGAGAGCTGACTAAAAGCTACAAACAGAACCCATATGGCAGCATAAAGATTGGGCTGCCTTGAGATTTCCTGCAGCAGGTTAAACATTCCATCACCTTTAATCACAGCTTCAGGCAAAGTCTCAGGACAGGGCCACAATACTGATACAATTTTTGCCAGAGCATATCATGCATGATTTCCAGACCAAATACTCAAAAAAGTCCTCTTTGCCACTTGAAACTTCTTGAGCCTTGCCTTTATAATTCACACTGCTGTCAGTATTCTGGTCTTCTGAGCTCTGACTGGAACCTGCTCTGACCGCAACAAGCTCAGCTCACAGCATTCCAAGGCTTCTCTTGCTAGCATCTTCAAACCCTCCCAAACTGCTCCCACAAACCAGTTCTAAAGGCTTCTAAACTACAAGATCAGTTAAAGGCACAGCAACACCTCCATTGCTCTGGAACCAATTTCTGTTTTAGTTACTTTATTGCCGGGATAGATACTCACATTCACAATTTATGGGAGGAAAATTTTAGCTTATAGCTTCAGGAGGTCGTAGTCCCAACATGGGCAGCTAGCAATGGTAGAAGCACGTAACAAAGCCATAGCTGAAGGAAGGCTCACTCTGACATGGCAGACAAGAAGCCAAGTGAGAGAGGAAGGGCATGGCTACCTTTCCAGGTCCTGTCTGAGTAATCTGCCCCTTTTGCTCCAGACCCAGTGTTCCACCCCTTCCAACCAGGCCCCATCTCTTAACAACTGATGGTTCCATTGGTAGTTCACTACATCCATATACATGAAGCCTTTAAGGGACATTCCAGATCTAAACAATACCCACCTAGCTCACCACTTCCTTTTGCATCTTGAGGGAGACCCGTTGGAGAAGTTGTGTACATAAATATGTTGCTCAGCTCTGCTAGGACTAATGGTGCTCTCTGTCTCGTTAGGTCAAACTGGGAAACTTGGAGCGGTATGTGGAGCAGGAGTCAGTTCCTTCCACTTGGTATTTTCTGATCGTGCTTCCCGTCTTGCTAGTAATTGTCATTTTTGGTAAGTACCCAGTTTAATTTTGTCAGAGAAATTATTCCCTGGGGCCATTCGTCAAACAGGCAGACTTCCAGCTTTCAGGGCTGTTTGCTTCAATTAAATATTAATGGGTGAAAACCCAAATCAAAACTTTGGGAAAACAATACCAGGGGCATGTTGAGGGCTTTATAAAGTCTTT